>NDXB01022601.1:0-30051 GCA_002631895.1 Agapornis roseicollis
TTGCAGGCAGTTGCCATGGACCTGTAGGTAGGAGGATACAAATACATGCCCTTCCCCAGGTTATTAATTCTTGAGAAGCAGACAGGTTAAAGTGATTCCCTAAAGCAGAAGCATTCTGATGCAAAAGGAATGTAAAGCAGCTGCAGAGGTAAATTTGCAGAGTGTTAACAGTCAAGGAGTTTGCTGTGTTATTACCCACTTTTTTCTTTCTTTTTCTCTCTGTCACCCTGATGCTGCTTGGGTGACGGCTGATAAAGCTTGTGGCTGAACTGCCTCTCTTGCTTTTTAAGTTAGCAGTTATTGTTTCAATAGATCTGTTCTCTAAGTTTTGGATTTACCCTCAGGTTACTTTAAACACACTGAGCAAGGTTCCTACCATGCACCTAGCCTGTTGCAGGTGCTTTTTAGGCTCTTTTGTGGTGTCTTTACAAATTGCCCCAATGCTTCAATAGATGGAGAGAGTTGTTTCTTACCTCGGCCCCAGTGTCTGTCCCAGAGCACCGGGAGCAGAATCGGCTTCTTTAAACATGGGCCTCCGCATTTTTTTTTTATTTTTTTTTTTTACAGATGCCAGCCTGCTCGGCAGCAGCCATCCCATAAATCTCTGCTGGCAACGGCACTGCTGCATTGACCCTTTCTTGTCTGAAATGTTAAACTTTTACATGAACCCAACAACAAAAATATAGAGAATACCATTTGTCCTCAACACACACAGATATTTACACACACTTATGGGATCCCACAAGCACACTTCATATAACTACAATATTTGAAACACAAAATCCAGACAATTATTATTGCCACTACACAGTTCCACATACAGAACATGGCACAAGGACCCTGTGAAGACTGTCAGGAAACCAGCTCCGAGAAGCATCATTGCAGTGTGAGCTGGCAGGCTCAACCTTAGCAGGCGTCCCCGCAGAGGCTCTGCCTCCCCACATTGCATGAGGCTTGGGCTTTCATACTGACCACAATGCACACTCATTCTGACACAGGTGGGCAGCCTATGTTGGAAGAAGTGGCCAGCAGTATCTAAAACGGTCTCCATGGGTCAATAAAAGCATGGACATACTTATATTTACCAACATTTAGCACATAAGTATCACACAGACTATATCACTGCAAGTCTTGATCCAAGACATATATCAAAGGGAAAGTTCACAATATATCTACATTCTCCATCCATCTCGCTTCTCCCTTTAGAATTACCCATTTATCATGAGGATTTGGGGGATATAAATCAGACTTCTTTTCCAGATGTATACACTCCAGGTCAAAAGGATTATCCAGGTCAGCATTGGAATTATCAGGTGTCAGATTCTCAGGAACAGTAACAGCAACAGTCCGGTGAATGTGCACAGGCTCCTTCTCAGGATCAATAGGGCCTGAGTCAAAAGGATTGTCTTCATCTCGGACTCTGGTCTTCGCGGCCGAAGCGGCAACCAGCGAAGATTCCAGGGCGGGCGGGAGTGGGGGGGGGCACTGGGCTCCACGATCTCTTTTTTAATGCTTCTATCATTTCTAAAATAGTTCTCCGAATGACTAACCAATTTTTTCACAGTATAGCTGTCTTTTGTGGCTGCGTCCCATGATTTAACTCCTGCCGCATTCCACAAACAGACCTCTGGTACGGCAGACTCATCAATCTCTGGATAACACGCCTTTGACCATTTCAGCATTAAAATTAAGTCTGTCTCTTTAAAGGTTGCTCCCTTCACCTTAGGAAAGACTGAAAACACCCATAAAACGGAGGCTTCTTCCTTAATGATTTGTTCACAAATTGGTATTTGTTGTTCTGCTTCTGGCTGAGCCAGTCTCAATTTAATCACTGGCCATGCCTTTTTTCTTGACTAACTCAAAACACATCTTTTCGGTGCCGACCCCAGCACCACTGGTGGTGCAAAAGTCATGGATCCAGCTCCGCTTTTGTTATTTTTCAGCGGGGCAGGAGCAGTAGCCACAAAAACAGAAGCTACTGCCGCTCTTTCAGATTTCATGTACTTCATTTGTTCCAGATTATTAATCACCTCCCTCCAGATGGTACCCAACTCTTTTGCAGTTTTACTTCCTTGAATAGTAACATTCCAGAGAGCGTTTCCAATCTCTCTCCACTCTTGCTCACTAAACAGTAGCTGCGGGTCCTTAAGATGACCTTTTTCCCATGCCCACCAGCATAGCTTTTTGAGCTTTTTATTGCTCACACTAGCCTCTCGCTTAGCGAGGAATTCCTCCAGTAGTGTGAGTGCCGCCTCCCAACCCATTTCCAGGATAGCGATCTTACCAGCAGGTCTGTCGAGTCTCGCGCTGACCGACACCGCGTTTCTGCCACACTGCCGTTTGCCCGTACCTTGCAGATGCGACCCTGCTCCTTCAATCCCCGTTTCCCTGCTTGTCTCCTTTGCAATCATAGATGATTGCTGGGCGACAATTTTGGGAGTCCTCCGCGTTTAGGCAAAAAGTAACCACGTTTTAGGCGAAAAATTCACAATAAAGCGAAAGTCACTGCATTTAAGCAAACCACATTTAAGCGAGCCGCATTTAAGCGAGGCCCCGTCCCCGTTCCTGTCCTGTCCGGGTGCCATTTTTAGGTGGAGATCGACCGCAGTCAAGACAGCACCCAATATGAGTTAAAAGTCTTGCTTGCTTTATTGCCTAAGCCTCCCATATCTATACCCCACACACTAGTTCACACGCTAGCAATACTGCTTCCATTGGCTATTAGTGCCTGTCCACGCGCCTATTCTAACATAGTAATTGGCTAAGCTGGAATGTCCATGTGTATCTCTGCATCAGCAGGGCTCAGTACTTGCGGTAAACAGGTTTCTATTTTGATGTCCTGTTGTAGTTCTTCCTCCCTAGCCAGCTGCATCCTTATCTTGCATCCAAGGCCAGTTCGTTAATTTACTCAGCCAGCTCCACGCCTGGGATGTGCAGTCCTCCTGGAGTTAATTGGATAACTCCGCATACCATCCATGTCTGCACTCAGCCAGCCATTCTCCTACACCAAATGTGCTCTGAAATCTTTTTATTGGGCCAAGCAGACAGACAGAGAATCTAAAACACAGAAACATTTGGGGAAAAACCCAGTTGGGAATTAAACTATTTCTACTTCCATATTGCAGCATTTTACCAACAGTAATTGGCAAATAAAAATTTTATTTGTATACACTGTTTGGCTTAAACTATGTCAACTTAGCATACATTCCCTCAGATCTAAGTTACTACGCCACAGTACTGAGTTATGACAGCTTTACCTATATATACTTGGTCATGGACTCAAAAGAGAACTTTGTCATAATAAACAGAGATTTAAAAACTTCATTATAGGGACAATAATGAATAAGACAATTGCCTGAATTGTAAGCAATTGATTTTTATATTGGACATTTTCTGCTTAATTTTTGTTGTTATTAAGTAATATTATATTAGTTAGTCTGCAAAAGAGTTGAATATTAGTTAAGAACTATGAATGACTGCCTATATGTATGTAGCAGAGCAGCTAAGACATCTTATCAATTAGGCATGCTTTTCTCTGCCATAACTAGAAAGGATTTTGAATTGTCTTAAGTGGGACAGAGTAGTTATCAAATATGTTCAGGTTAAACATAAATTAGCCATCTCTAATACTTTAAGGAAAGCTATTTATTGTCTCTCAGAGAGTGTGGTTTATAGTATAGAAATTTTCTTTACTTGTTCATTATTGCAAGCAGAAACTGCCATTTGACTAGAAATGTTTGATGTGTTCTTAGAAATGTGTGTCTCATATAATATTTATGTATAATGAATCTCAGAAACACCTTACTGCATTATGATAGATTTTAAAATAAAAATCATAATCCACTATCATAAATATTAATATAGAAAACCTTACAAATGTTCTATCATTACTGACCTATGAAACCATAATCTAAATTACAAATAACTGATTTTTTAAATAAAATCTAGATATAATTAACATATTTTAAATTCATATTGAAAACTGACACAAAAAAACCTTGTTAATTCCAGATTCAGCACATACCAGTTTTAGATCACACCAACACAAACAAAAAGCCACTGTCATTGCTTAAAAAGAGAATATCTAAAGAGCCACTGAAATTAATAGACTAGTTCCAAACACAGATGCAAGTGTAGCTGCAAGCTACAGAGTTTGGAAAGGTGTTTCTCAAAGGGACACTTGGGAGTCTTGACAGACATTGGGTAATGCTGCCATGGCTACAATCCTCAGCACCACAAACATTTGCCTTCCCTCTACCCATGGAGGACAAGTCCCCCGCAAGAACTTTTGAGCAGTACATAAGTATGCTCCAAAACAGGTTCACATCCCACTTATTACTTGCTTGATTTTTATTAGATATCATGGGCTGATGAGGCAACTATAACATTGGCCAACACCAGCTCTTCTGTTTGCACATACAAGAGATAATGATTTTCAGCTCTTAGAGTTTTAGAAATGCAAAGTCAGTACACTGCTGCCTGAAAAAAAAATCATATATAGAGAATTCATTACATTCTGCTTTATTTATCACTTATCAAGTATTCTTTAAAAAGGAATTCTTTTAAAAAGAGCTGGAAAGCAGAAGAAAGCTTTTATATTGTAAAACCCTATGAAAGTCTCCACCAGTGGACTGTGGCACTTTCTGATTTCATCACTCAACATAAAGATGTTGACAGAGACTAAGGATCACAGCAGGATGTTTCACAGAGATACTATATCTCTTCATGTTCACTTTTCATCATCATCTTTACCATGTAAGCTCTCTGATATAAAGCTGCAGGAGACATATTTATTAGTAGCAGCCTTGCTATAAACCATTAAAATGGTTATAAACTGCTTTATGGTATAAACAATTTGTCACTTGTATGATAAAAAGGTGCTATTTAATTCTCTTTCTCATGCAAAGACTATAAATTTCAAACAGCTGGCCTCTAAAAATAAATACGTTTAATACATTTGATATGGTAAATGGAGAGAGGGAAATCCTCATATTCATGCAACTTATTTAAATCTTGTTCTCTGGAATCTGACAGAGTACATTTAGCTTTTCATTTTCCTTATAGACATTTCAAATCAGAAGCACCTTAGCAAAAGCTAATTTGGTCCGACACATATCATTGTAGGGATGCCAGTGCTAACCCACTGACAAAGCCATTTAAGAATGCCCTGAAATCAATCTCAGCAGATGTGAAAGGCAGGACAGGATTTCTACTAGATGCTCATCCTTCAGGAGATGTTTAAGATTCTGCTTAAAGTGACTGCTTTCTTATATTTCATAACATCTCCCCAGCTCAAAAATCTTTTATTGTACACAATCTGCTGTGTATATTCAGCTGCTTTCTAGTGTTTATCAGTATACTTTCCATGTGGCAAGCTACCAATGAAATTCAAGACGTTACTTGGACTTTAAAAAGTGATTAAAGTCTGCAAGTGTGTGCTCAAAGATTTCCTCCACTCTTTGAGAAGGTTCAGAAATGCCTTTGCCTTTCGTATGTCCTGTTATCAGACAATGTTATCCTCCATAATTTTATGCTCCAGAAAATTCTGGCAGCAGTATAGAACAAAAGATCTTATAATTGGCTTTTAAGAATGATAGAATTTACATCATTGTCTTACGCATGAAAAATGAAAGTAATTCTTCAAGGTCATGTCTTTCATCCTACAATGTATTAACACACTAAAATCATTATGGACACCCCAAAATTATGAGTTTAAAGTGTTCTTCAGTGGTGTAAGGCAACTCATTTGATCAAACATTACAAGCTACACATGGTTTCCAAGCTGCTGAAGAAGCTGAATTATTTAAGCATCCCCAAATCTAACAGCCTGTTATGAGCCTGTACCTCCTCATTCTTATTTATTTTCATTCATATTTAGAGGTGGAATGAAATACAGGTTGTTTTAACCTAGCAAATACAACCTGGAATAATTTCCCTATATTCAAATAGTGTTCATCTTCAGGTAACATAAAACTTTCTCTTCCATTTATTTGGGCTTTTTCCTGGTTTACATTTCTGGCTTGAGTATCTAAGGGTTTTAATTCAGTGCTCTTACTGCTTAGTATCAGTAAAGACAGGAGACAAAGAGGTTGGTGCAGACTCTCTGTAGGATGGCACATGCATAAATTAAGCCAGTTTAACATGTGCTATCTTTTTTCCTTGTCTCCCTGGAAACATGTAGATTGCAGGTGAAAGGAAATAACCCAACTGCAGATGAAGGCAGGTATTGATAATAACACTGCTTTAACTTTTGTACATCGATGTATGACCTGTTTTGTAGTACCAGATATAGCCAGAGCACTCTGGTTTTGAAAGAGCCCATGTGCTCAGTAGTTCTCAAGATCATTTCCAAAAATCAGATTTACTTAGCTGGAACCTTGGAAAGAAGAGACAACTATGATAATTTTAAAAAGCAGATAGTTTGTCAGTTCTAATATCATCTATGTAAAAGTCTGTGTGCAGTCACACAGTACAAAAAAAGTAGCCCATGTACCCTAGTCAGCAATATCACTAGTCTAGGCCTTGCCAAAGGGGCAGCTCACTATTGCAGCTGTACTAGGCATGTCACACTACATTCCCCAAATGTGCTTGTAAACCCAACAGCAAAACCAGTCTTTAACTTCAGACTATATTTTGCATTCCTATTATTTAAGAAGCAGATGGTTGATAGATTTGTGTATTCTGTACATTCACATACACCTGTTTACATCATTCTTTCAGAGTGTAAGTGAAAACTGATTCATTCCTCATTTTGAAAAATCTTTCCACGCTGTCTGACACAATGACATCTATGAGAAACAAGCGGTGATAGCCACAACACTGAGCAATTCTAGATATTTGGTTAGTTTTGAATCTAGGAATGAACTAACTTCACTAGTCCATCAACAGCACTGATAATTTTCATTTATTCCATCCCCCCAGTACAAGATTAAAAATAATCCGGTATTTAATCCTCTTCATTCCTACAATTCCAGGAGATAGCACCAGACAATAAAAACTGGTACAAATGCAGCGAAGTCAGTGGGATTGTGCCTATGGCGGTAGGTCAGGGTTGGGGGCTTTTTGCTTTTGGCTTTTCTTACAGAATGGTTAGGGCTGAAAAGGACCTTAAGCTCATCTAGTTCCAGCCCCCTGCCATGGGCAGGGACATCTCACACTAGACCATGTCACCTAAGGCTCTGTCCAACCTGGTCTTTACCACTGTCAGGGATGGGGCACTCTAAAGCTTAGAACAATTTGTGTTCCTTTTGGCAATTGTATATCAATATGCTGCTTAGGAAATACAGAATGATTTCCCCTCTTCGGTACTCACATCTGTGCTTCAGCCTGATGGTTTAAGATCATAGCTTTGGCCTTCTCCAAACTCTCTGCACTCCAGCAAGTCAGTCTAGACTTTATTTTTATTCACACAATAGAACCAAAGGAAAAAGCAAAGGCTGGATAAAGGCTGTTTAGAGTCTTCCTTCTTCTGCTCTATTCCTCTGTAAGCAATAGCTGGGTGGTGGTTTGAAAAGTAAAACGATGACTGAGGGTAATCACTGGGGACACTGTGGGTGCCTGAGTGCCTCAGATAACTAAGAATTTGCTGCCACCGTGTGATCACTCCCATTTCGTTCACGATTTTCACTGCTCGGGAGGAACCTTCTCAGGATACCAGGGGAAACGGTCCCTCTCCTAAAACGGAGAAAAGAGGTCTCCATGTGAAACTACCGACATGGATGTGTCCGTGGTCAAAACTTCATTTTAGCCCTGAGGCTAACTGGTCAACCCCAACTGAGTCTGATGCACATTTGGAGAGTAGGGGTTGCTACTGCCAGCAGGCAGAGGCTCACCAGTTTTGCCCAGTTTCAGAAGATGCTCGTCTGTGCTTTCTGATGGGTCTGTGCTGTTTCCTCAACGTCACCCATTAGAGATGGACAAACAGGAGTGCTCAGGGCAGAAATAGTTAATCCACAAAGCAGCAGCTTCGAGCAGATTCCTTCAATTTCCTCCCATAGGATTCATGGCTGATGGTGGTTTTAAATATTTAATACTATTTATAACTGAAATAACTGGAAGTGTTTTAAAATAGTCTCAGTCTGAGAAGCTCTCCAGGCACCACATGGCACAAGGAACAGGCTTCAGGTGGTATGAAACTGTTCTGGCAGAGGTTACTAGATGTCACAGAACCCAACACCATGGTACAACCATCTCATGAGGAGCATGTGCTAGTGGTGGAAATGCCTCCAAAGTTTGCTATATTGAACATGGCCAGAAAACAAAGCAAACACTCTTATCTGGGGGATTTTAATGATATGCTCTGGAGCCCTACTGGACTTCAGTGAAACATTAAGCTTCTTTCCAGAAATCTTTAAGCACACCTCTTTCAAAGCTAGCTTATAGCATCCCCCACAAGGCACAGACTGATTGGACCCAGTACAGGACTGGAATCCATAACATCCCAGTACAGAGTAGTGTGCTGGCAAAATAACCTGGCTGTTGGCCAGTAAACCCCAGGGTAAGAAATGTAGTATGAACAACAACACTTTCTTTTTTTTTTTTTGGTGTTTCAGAAGACAACAGTGTTCCTCTACAGTGCCAACAGGCCAGGAGCAAATCATTCAGTACAGATATAAGAATATCCCAGTGACATGGTCACCAGGCATAAATTGTTCCTAGGGGGATGTAAAATTTATGGATCTTAACAGTAAATACATCTACAGTCTTCCTGCTTCTTTCAGGTGAGGCAGGCCATGGGAGTGAGACCTCTGTGTCAGTCCTTAGAGTTTCTAAGGGTATTCCTGCCATGATTACCACCACAGAGGGATAGAAGGGAAACGGTATGGACAGTATCAAAGCTTTATGCACCACTGCCAACAGCTTCAACACAACCACCAGAACCAGCACACTCATTGCCAGTCAGAGGAGGAACAAAGACTAATTAATTGAATTAAGGCAAAATTACTGGCTCCTATTAGAAACTTGACATTGCAAAAAATCCCAAATGCAACTTCATCTAGCTGGATATTACAGTTGCCTCTGGGGGGGCATGTTCTGTTATTTTCCAGGGTTTCAGTAATTGTCATTCTGCACGCTCTCTTCCACGCACGTTTAAGCTGCATAACACAGAACAAAGAGCATGTCCTCTACTCTCATTATGTCTGATATCACTGAATTACAAAGAGAATGTCTCTAAACCAGATTTGAATAGAAAAAGTACTCCTCATTGACTTTGCTGCAGTGGTAGACTGTCATTATGATTTGCTAACAGCCTCAGGAATCTGCTTCTCTTAGCACATTTGGCTTATAAATCTTTTTGTTACTTCCAAATTAATCTGAATCCTTCAAGTAAAGGTAATTTCCTCTCCCTGTTATTGAAATAAATTCAAGGAGACTTATTGGTATAAACTCCACCCTGTATACTATGCTAAGAAGGGCATGTGTTACAAGTAATTTGCCTACACTAATATAGGAAGAGCACTGATAAAAACTGATTTCCACTGTGACAAAGGTTTTAGATCTCCTGCTTTTCCAAACAAGGGAACAGAGGAAATTCTCTCACATTCTGATACAAAGAGTGAAAATGGATAATATCCCTCACCTAGCTGTTAAATTGAAGTTGTGCTTAAAAGAAAAATTAAAAAAATTCAAGGTTGACTTATGGGTTGTAGATCAGATTCAGTTTCATCAGTATTAAGAAACTTAGAGCCTATCCTTGTAAACCAGTTTTGACTTATTGGTAATGAGCTTCTGCTCAGAAAAGTCAATGGGATAGACAGTGGTATCTAATGGACTGTACATGACATAGAAAACAACACTTCTAGAATTCTATTTCCAACTCTGATAGATCTTTCAATATCTTATTGATTCACAAACCTTATCTGTATACAGTGAAGAGAATAATGTTCTGATCAGTGGCATGAAGTCCAACTGGTGCCCAGACACTAATGGAGTACCCCAGAGACCTACTCTGGGACCAGTACTTTTAACACCTTCATTAATGGCCTAGTCAATGGGATAGAGGACTCAGCAAGTTGGTTTATGATACAGAACTGGGAGGCGCAGCTTCTACACCAGATGGGTATGCTGCCATCCAGAGAGACTTGCACAGGCTGGAGAAATGGGCTGACAGAAACCTCATGGATTTCAACAAAGTAGAATTCCAAGTCTTGTACCTAGAGCATACACTTTGCAGCACCACCTTGCACCATACAGCATTCCCTCAGGCTAACTAGCTGGAAAGTAGCTTGCCAGAAAAAGACCTGGTGGTCTCATGGACCAGCTGCCCTTGCATCAAAGAAGGCCAAAAGCATCATGGGCTGCATTAATAAGAGCATCAGCAGCAGGTCATGGGAGATGAGCTTTCCTCTCCACAGCTGCACAGCACCAGCACAGTGCTGGGTTCAATCCTGGACTCCCCAGTGCATGAGAACCATGAACATACTGGAGCAAGTGCAATGAAGGGCCACAGTGACAATGAGCATGTGACATAAGAGGAGAGGATAATAGAGCTGTAACTGTTCAGCCTTTTCAATGTATTGAAATACCTGATGGGGGAATGAAGAACAGGAAGCCAGATTTTTCTCATTAGTTTCCATTGACAGGATAAAAGGCAATGGGCACAAATTTAAATATAAGATATTCCATATAAAAGTAAGAAACCTTACAGTGAACACTGGCACAGGTTACCCAGAGAACTTGTGGAGTCTTCATTCTTGGAGACCCTCAAAACCAGGCTGGACATGGCCCTGAGCAACCTGCTTTAGCTGTCACTGCTTCGAGGAGGGGGGCTGGACTAGGCTAGTTCCTGAGGTACCTTCCAGCCTCGGCCACTCTGTCATCCTGCCTGGTGCATTTGGCTCCCAGAAGTATGTTGCACCACTTCAGAAGTAGGCTTCAAAATAAACACTCTACCAGCATCTCCAGGCTTTGCTTACCAGATTGTAACTAACTCTGAGCTTATAAGCCTAAACTTTAAGGGGTTTTAATTCAAACTCCGGACCATTAAATCTCTTGATTAAGATAAAGTGACCATTTTAAAGGGAAAGCATTCTGGTTTAATATGTTGGTCAATTTACCCACGTAATAGTTTAGCAACAGAGAGATATCTGTTTTCCTTTTAATGTTTGCAGTTGCCAATAATAAAGCAGTAATTAGCAGTAAGTAGTCCCAGATCAGCTCAGTGGGGTATGTGATAAAAAGAGATGACTCCAAACAAGTACATAAAATGAAACAAAATGCAAATATAAGGAGTTAATCTTTGGCTCTATTAATTTTAAAAAAATCTTCATTCACTACAAGACACACTATCTATTACTGCCTGTTAAAATTATCCATTATCAAACAACCTAAAGTGGCTGCTGTCACAAAGATTTCATGGTTTACAGGTTACCTGTAGCAGATGATTAAATTGCAGTGAGATGAAGTGAGGAGAAAGATCTTTTAATCATTTCAGTTTCTGTTTTATTTTACTGTCTGACAGTGTTATCTGTCTTTTCATGGTTGGTACACAAGAGTCTGCATCTAACACTCCTGGGGCCACGATCTCTGCTATCAGAGGGAAACAGAAACATATCACTCTGCCACAGTGTTAATTACTGGTCTGCAGCTATGTAACAAGACTGGGCAAGTTTAATTAGATGATATTTCAGGTCCCCAATAATGCAGCAGTACCTAGTCTTCCCATATTCTGCCCTGAATTACAGTTACTATCTCCAGAAACTTGCTGGATAATTCCCTCCAAATTCACAACCCTGATGCTGGCTTTCTCTTGGAGGCAGAATATTTTCAGTCAGTTCCTTTTTGCATATAATTTGCAGATAGTAATGTTGAATTTTATGTCTGCCTCTCACACTGCATGCAGTCCAAATCCTCATTCATTGTACTGCTAATATTAATTATTAACAAGATAAGAGGTTTGTAGATACTTTTTTCCAACAGCAAATTCTCATACTCTCTCTATTTGCTCTCAGGCTTATTATACATTAATCTATTTCGGACTGCATTGTTCTGTATGAGCTCAGCTTCTGAAAGAGTCTTAATTATTCTCTGACTGCATTTTTTCTCATAATTCTCTTTAGATTTCTATTTAGTAAAGACAGCAGATGCAAAAATTATGCTCTTCCACATCAGCATTCATACCATTTGTGTAAATAATGAGGTTCTAGGGTAATGCGAAGCCTCATGTTAGCCTATAAGTAATCTCTTTCCAGAATTAAATTTACTTACAGTATAGCTGCTTTCTATGTCCTTTATTTTAAATCCAGTGAGTTATTTTGCCTCTACTTACACTGATCACAAAGAGAACTGGTGAAAAGACTTTTAATGACATAACTCACCAATAGGGATGTCTGACTTCACTCACATCTGTGGTATCAAGGCACTACTTGGCTAAGATGCTGACAGGAGCCAGAAGGAATAGCTGAAGTCATTCACTTGTTCTTTGCAAGAGACAACCTAATCCACCATCAATATGTCAGCTGTAGGTATAATTTCATTTTCTTGTTCTCTTTCTTCCTCTTACCCTCACCACAAGACTCAGATTTATTTCTTGCATGTGGTAGGGTTTTTTTGGCTGAAAGATTCTTTGCTTTTCTGGGTTTGGCTATTTCTATTTCTCCATTTTGGCAGAACAGCTGGGGGTTTCAAGAGTCTTTTTCCTTTCTTTGTAAATATCTTGTAAATCCTTAATATCATACTTTCATATCTACCTCACTATTCTTGTCCAAAATTTCAGAACAAGCCAGGTTACCTACTAATTCTCTCCATGTGCCACATGGAAGATGTATCAGCCATGCTGTATGCATCCTTCACTGTTACCACTTCACACCATGGCTGATGAAGTAACACAACAAACAGAAACTAGTTTGTTAGCCACCCTCCCTTTTGCATAAATGTTTCAGAGCAATTTCTGTGTCACATGCATATGAAAACTCTGTTCTAATGAAGTAAACCCACAAAATGGTCAATGTCTCCTCTTCTAGTCAAGAACAAAAACTTCTTTACAACATGAAGAACAGGTCTTTATTTACTTTTAATAAAATTAATAAAAGAAGTTCTGTCTTCTAAAATTACCGATTTTAGGGTGAAGAAAGTCCTTATGTATCAAATGAGCAATTCTCAAAGCTGAGAAAAGAACACAGTACATATCAAGGGTGGTGGTAGAGAAAATCATTGTCAGTGCCATTTTTCAAAACATGCACACCGTAAATTAAACACTTGAAAAGCACAAAGTTGCATTAGTACCACCAAAACCAAATGAATTTGTGAGTGCTATACGTCGTTTTTCAGTCTTCCACTCCTGAGCTGTTAATGGAACATAATTGAGATCAAACTCTGCCTCTGTTTTCTCTAAGTTTAGAGTAGGTGGCAAAACTCCGTGGTAACAGGCCAGTGCAGTAAAAGCTGCTTCAATAGCTCCTGCAGCCCCCAAGAGATGTCCTGTTGCTCCTTTTGTGGAGGAAACAGCAATATTAAGTGAGTGATCTTTAAAAAGTCTTTTGATTGCTTGATTCTCAGCAGCATCTCCTAGAGGTGTAGAAGTTGCATGTGCATTGATGTATGTAATGTCTTCAGGCTTGATCCCAGAATCTTTTATTGCAGCAGACATGCACCTAAAAAAAAAAGAAGACAGTATGAATTTCCCATTGTTTTTTTGACACATATACAAAACAAAAGCAAAAGTATAGGATGCTTTAGAATGTTTAGTCATATATGAAAATCTGCATGACATACTTTACCAAGATATAAATGACAAGAGATGGATTCACATAACTAAACACACTAGCATTTACATTTAGCTACCCCAGAAAGATAGTAGTGGTGAGAACCACTAAAAAGTCAGGTACCTGCTGCTAAAAATTCCACAGTTGGGAAAAATACAGAAAGAAAGAGATATAACTCCACAGACTACATCAGTATCTCAAAGATCCTTTTCAATGCAAAATTAAAAACAAACAAACAAACATTTGAGATTGAAATAATGACCTGAAATAATTGCCAAAATTTATCTTTTGTCCACTGAAGTTTCTCTAGTATAGTAATGCATTAATGTAACATCCAGTACAATGGACTAAGAAATTCCTTTCCAATTCTAAGTAAAAAGATTCCCTAGTTTTTACTAGTTTTTATTTCCCCTCATATTTGCAATATTAGGGAATTGGAAAAAATAAATCTATCAAACAAAAATATTGGGCAATGAAAGAAAAATTCTGCAGTCATTCTCTTCTTGAACACACTTCCCAGAGGCTAGAAATGTCAACCTAAGTAGCACAGATTCCTACATTGAAAATTAAATTTACTAAAAGTCACACTTTTCTACTCTGACATTGTATGTTTCATTCAAACTCTTGATAACCTGTGGACTTTGACTGCCTCTATAAAATACTTTTTTTTCTATGAAAACCACAGAAAGATCAATACCGCTCCATACTGTGATTTTCTCACAGATTTCCTACAGAAAGAAAGAGATGAATCCAACATCACTCCTTGCACACACACCTTAACTAAGTATCTCTGAGCAAAAGACCACTGACTCTTTTGAAATCCATGAAAAAAAAAGTAAATAAAAGGAAGCTAAGAAAAATGACAGCACAGGCTGTAGGTCATATTTAAATGTCTCCAGCATGGCCTTCTACCATCAGAAGCATCCAGCTTAGCTTAGGTTGGAAGTCACTGATGCTCACTGTCAGTAGACAGTGAGGCAATACTCAGGCAAAAAGGATTACTGAGGGAAACAGATACATTAATTTAGTTAAATGTCAGCTGCAAGGCACATTTACATTTACAGATCAAGTGTGTAGAACACACTTTATATCCACACTTCTGAGTCTGGCTTTGCCTGTCCTTTCCTGCAGGTTTTTTTCTAACATACATATTAGTCTCCAACTGAAGCCAGTTACTGGATGTCAAAAATAGATTCCCCTGATTCTTTTTGATGCGGCAAATAGAATTCCCCCAGAAAATTAAGAGAAGCATATACATGGATTTAATCCATATACCACAGCAGTAATAAAATACTGGTTTGAAAACTGTATAAAAATTTATTATCTCATCTCAAGGGTGGAAAGGCTCAACATTTTTAGATACAAAGATTAATTTTGAACTACTTCCCACTGTGAATTCAATTTATATGCTACTGCAATCATAAAATACATGAAAAATTCTGTTACAATATACTGCCATATCATCTCAAGGGTAAACAAGTCTGAAAATCTGAAAGACAACACTGCTAATTACTCAGCTCACACCCAAGTCTGCAGAACAATTAAGTATGAATCAAACAGCATAAAGGGAAAACCTGGTATATTACACCTCTTGGAAAATTTGTTAACCCAACAAAGATGCAAATACAGCTTTACAATACTGTTCAGGAATTTGCTCTATTTGTGCAGTGATGTATTGAATCTTGTTACTCACATACATTCAGAATAATGCAAACTAAATCTTTACTAAAGATTCCAGTGTCAGCAGTAGTATTCAGCCTACACAAAGCTCCCAAACTTACATATGTAATTTAACTGACAATTTAATTAGGTCAATGATAACAATTAAATTAATTTCATCTACTTGTGAACTGTTTTTGATGAAAGTAACAATGATGAAGCTAAAGTCTGTTTGTTACGCCCCTCCACCAACACTCTTAGCTGCATCAACAATGAAGTATTTAAACATGCTTGTAGCACCAGCATATGAACTAAATGCTTTCCCTGTGAAAAGCTCAAGTCTTTTCTAAATAAGAATAGCCACAATTAATGCTAATTACATGTATGGTAATTATTCTAACAAACTAAATCCTACAAGTGCTCTACAGTTTCCATCACTTGGAATTCCTTCAGGAATGCTATTCTCCTTTCAGAACATAAGAAATGACACAACCTGCTTTTTACAGTGGGGTCTCTCTTCTCTATGGACAAAGTGCAAAGAAGAACCTGAAAAAGGTTCTATCATACCACAAAAGTCTTAAAAAAGAGGTTTCCTTTGACACTTTGTGTGAACAGCTGCAGGAACCAAACACGAAATATTTTCGCATCCAGAAAGTTTTCATAACTATATGCAAAAAGGCTGATTCGAGCAAGAATTGGCCTTCACTTTGTTACTAGAAAGGAGAAAACTGGGGCAAAACCTTACCAGATGTTCTTTCAGGTTTCAGGTTAAGTTTTCTGGCTTTTGGAATATTAATTCAAGACTGAACAGCATTTCTCTGGGAAAAGCATGGAATAACGGAAACAAATATATTCACTATAATTAGCATATGAAGCATCTATCACAATCAACATACAGTTCTTACCTGAATGCACCATCTCCCTCTGGATTAGGTGCTGTTATGTGGCAAGCATCACCAGATAGTCCATAACCTAGAACTTCTGCATAGATCCTAGCACCTCTTTGTACAGCATGTCCATACTCTTCCAAGATCAATACAGCAGCACCCTCTCCCATTACAAATCCTTCTCTCCGTGAATCAAATGGTCGGCAGGCCATTTTAGGGCTTGAGTTAAAACTCGTGCTGAGGGCCCGAGCTCTTGCAAACCCAGCCAAGGACAAAGGACTAATGCAAGCTTCAGTTCCTCCAGCCAACATGATATCTGCATCACCAGCAGCAATAAATCTAAAGGAGTCTCCAACAGCATGTGCACCTGTGGTACAAGCAGTTGACACAGCATGATTTGGCCCTTTCAGTTGGTATTTAATGCTGATATGGCCTGCTGCCATATTGACTAAAATCTTTGGGACAAAGAATGGGCTGACCTTGCTATAACCCTTTGTTTTAAATAAAGCAGCTGTATCAGAAATCTCTTCCAGTGGAACCATTCCCATCCCAATTGCCACACCAGCACTTAAGCGATCCTCTTCAGACTGGGGAGACCAGCTGGAGTCCTTCATTGCCAGATCTGCTGCACCAATGGCCATCACAGTGGCGGAACTCATGGATTTAGTCTCTGATTTTGACACAAACATTTCCTCACTGAACTGACCTTCCCCATTTCCCCTTGGCACACAAGCAGCCACTTTACATGGGATGCCTCCATATTCTTCCCCCTCGAGTGCTACAATCCCACTCTCTCCTTGGAGAAGGTTCTTCCACACAAACTCAGTCCCCACACCAAGAGGGGACACTAAGCCAATACCTGTAACTACTACTTTCCTTTGATGTTCAGGCAGTGACTTGCTGAAAGCTCTTCTATGGTTTTGTAAATGCAGACTTAAACTCAGACTTCGGAGTTGAAGCTTTGCAACCTTTAACAGATGCCATGAGCACTGTGAGAACATGGTAGAAATCAATCACTTCAAGCACGTTCCTGTATCTGGGATAAAAAAAGACACAAACATATCAATAAAGCAGCTAATGTGGAAAAACGTCATAATTACACTAAATTAATTAAAACCTGCTTTTTACATGAAAGCCTACTGTCGTGGTTTAAACCCAACCAACCACACAGCTCGTTCACTCACTCAACCCCCCTTCTTGCCCTCCCCTGCTTCCAGAGAGATGGGGGGAGAATCAAAAGAATGCAACTTCCACAGGGTGAGATAAGAACAGTTTAGTAACTAAGGTATAACACAAATCACTACAGCTACCACCAATAATAATAATGATACAGGAAAAGAATACAGCATCCCATCAACCACAACAGATAACTCATGACACCCCACCAACCGAGTGCTGACTGACCACCTCTTCCAACCACCCCGAGAGAACTAGGCCTTCCGGATCACCCCCCGTTACATCCTGGGCATGACGTGCTATGGTATGGAATACCTCTTTGGTCAGTTTGGTCCTGTCAGTACAGTCCTGTCCCTCGTTCCTGCCGGCTTCCCCTCCTCCCTGGCAGAGCATGATGCTCACCAAGTCCTTGGTCAGGGCAAACATCGCTCAGCAACAACCAAAAACATCAGCCTTATCAGCCTTGTTCCTGGGTTAAGTCAAAACACAGCTACTAAAGAGAAGAAAAACTGACTGCAACTGCTGAACCCAGAACACCTACTTTCAACCCTGAAAAAAGATGGATGTAGCTTCCATCTGTCTAATCATGAATAGTATGTGTTACAGCGGACAGGGCATAGAAATACACTAATTTATGACTGCCTCTAGTGAGCTATTCTAACTTAAGCTGCTCATGAATATGATTTTGCACTGCTGTGGACTACAAGACACTCTCTGGTTTTGCTGCAAAACTCCTCCCCATGGCTTTAATCAGCAGCTATCTGGAGCATTAAGAGCCTGAGTCATCTCAGGGAGGAAGTATGTGTTCACCTGTAACCATATATCCTATCATTATCATGTTAAGGATGTTGTCATCTCAATCTTTTTGTCAGGCAAAATGGTTCAGAAAACTCAGAACAGGAGTCATAGAATCATAGAACACCAGGTTGGAAGGGTCCTCAAGAGTCATCTGGTCCAACCTTTCTCAGCAAAATTCGAGATAGCCTTCCTGGTTCTGACACCAAGGCACTCACCAAGGTAATTACACATCTTGGGCATGACTCCTCATCTTTCTACCTCCACCTACCCTCCATGAGCTTTGAGTTATTTTGATCATCAGGGGACAGCACCTCAGCTGTGTTTGAGCAAGATGTACCCCACAACCATCTCCTTTGAAGATAACCCCACCAGACCTCAGGTATCATGAGGCATTTCCAACCCTAACTATTCTATTATTCTGTGATTCTATGTGAAGTGATGGCAGGATGGCACAAATACTTTGGGCAGACGAGGGCCATGCCAAACAGTAAAGCTGCAGCACTGCAATGCAGTCCTTCTGCCTTGCCTCAGCATCTGCCAGGCTGGGAGCTGGTCTGATCACATACATCCAGCACACAGGAGCAGGGCAGAGGCTGCAGCTCAGCTCTGCCAATACCTGTGATACAGGCTTCAGCAGGTCACCTTGACCCTAGATTTACAGCAGGAAGGTCAAAATTTACCCCAGGAGAAAGAATGTAAGTATATCTGTTAAGGTTTAGAAGAACAATTGTCTTGGTTTAGGTAGATAACAACTGACTGAACAAAGGCCAAAGGGCACCAGAGGAGGACAATAACATCCTCAGATGAAGGATGTACAACTCTTTAGTGTCAAGTTGGCAATAAAACTGATTTTGGAGGTATTCTGAAGTGGACTGCCTTCATCATAATACTAAAAACCACTCCCCCTAAGAGACCTTCACCCAGAGAGCCTTACTCCCAGGCCAGGCATAGTGAAATAAATCTATACTGTGTCTTTAAACAGAGATGAGAGACTGTAAGAGCCAGTGGCTGTAGATTACAGCCCAGTCATTGTAACTGCTAGTGCACTACCTTGAACTTTTGTGTATAAATGTAACACAGCAGCCAGTGTGGCATGGAGTGAGTGTGCTTGACATGCAGAAATGCACCACCAAGCACACTGCAGAATAAATGATATATCCTCTCTAAGCAGACTAGGAGTGTGTTTCAAGAGCTCTCTTTCAAACAGGCAACAACCTGCTTTTTGCCTCATAAAAAGGGCAACTGAGCATTGATAGGTCTTTGGTAAAATATATAGGGAGCTGCATGGGGAACATACAGGGCTGTTGGGCTCATGCACTCCTGCTAAGATCATCAAATCATAAAATCACAGAATCATTGGGGTTGGAAGGAACCTCTGGAGATCACCCAGTCCAACCCCTCTACCAAGGCAGAACCACCCAGCACAGGTTACACAAGAATGTGTCCAGGTGGGTACTGAATGTCTCCAGAGAGGAAGACTACACAACCCAACTGAGCAGCCTGTTCCAGTGCTCTGCCACTTTCAGTGCAGAGAATTTCTTCCTCATGTTGAGGTGAAATTTCTTCTATTTTATTTTATGGCCACTGCTCATTGTCCTGTCACTGGGCACCAATGAAGAGTCTGGCACCATCCTCCTGGCATTCACCTCTGAGATATTTACACGCATTAATGAGATCCCCTCTCAGTCTGCTCTTCTCCAGACAAAACAGGCCCAGCTCCCACAGTCTGTCTTCATAAGAGAAAATACACCCACATGCTTTTTCCCATGGGAACACAGGTACACCACAGTGGCATTAAAAAGTAAAAAGCTAAAACCAGCGTTTACTGAAGAGGACTTCTCTTTAAAAAAAA
Organism: Agapornis roseicollis; assembly: GCA_002631895.1. Classification (NCBI taxonomy): domain Eukaryota; kingdom Metazoa; phylum Chordata; class Aves; order Psittaciformes; family Psittacidae; genus Agapornis; species Agapornis roseicollis. The sequence continues at coordinate 20,076 of NDXB01022601.1, forward strand.
AAAAAAAAAAAAAAAAAAAGAAAAAATAAGGGGCTGCTTTAAGTCCTGGCCCTGATTTGTCATTGTACATTTTTCAGACAGGGAGCCTGGATATTTTAAGAAGAGGCCATATACATATCATTGCAGAGGTCTTTAAACCGGTGATGGCCTAACACCAAGCTTTCTACAACACGCTGTCAACTGCTGTATGATGATCAGGAACCCTCGTCTGGCCCTAGCAATGCTATATGACGTACCGTGGAAGAGATAAACAAGCGGTGGTGATCTCTCCCCGGTACCAAGAGTTACCGGAACTCACCGTGCGTTTAAAGGCTAGTAACTACTTCTAACGTTTAAAGCAGGAGTTAAACCCTGACGCCACGGGACTCCCCTGCACCACCACTGCCGTCCCGCCTTTCGGGCGGCCCCACAAGCGAGGGGGAACCCTGCCATTCCCCGTCCCGCTCCGCCCGCCAGAGCCGTCCGCCACAGCCCTCCACGCTACCTCCGCTGACCACACTGACGCTGCTCCACGACGTTAGTTGAGGCTCCCTCCGCCGCCCACAGAACGCCGGGACGCATCGCCCGGGAGGCAGTGGGAGAGATAGACATGCCGGCTTTGTAGCTGATCACTGATGTCACGATTGGTGAGGAACCGCCGGATCAGATCGTTTGCTCGGCGGTGGACTGCGTGGCCTGGCGGCGCTTGGAGCGGAGCGGTCACCCAGCCCGACGACGGGGCCGCCGGTGGAGGTGGGAGGCTGTAGTCCCGAGAACGGGTAAAGGTGGGGAAATGGCTTCCTCCCCCAAAAGGCGCTTTGACAACACACAAAGGGAGAGCAAAAATACTAGGCAACTCCCCGAACTCACGGTCCCACTGGAGTAATAGGCAAGAAGGTAACACTAAGGCCGTGAGGGACGCCTTGTCGTGTCCCATCGGTTTTCTCAATACCGCATGCGTGCTGCATTTCCGCACTGAGGCGGTGAGCAGCACAGAGCTATGTAACTCAGGGCCATCACACACACATGTGTAAGGAGCCACTCAGGACCATGCTATGGAGTTTTTTCCAGGCCAGTTTTACATTTCAACATAACTAATTCCTTAGAGCAGTTTTCCTGCCGACATTTTGCTCCCTTGCTCTAGTCCCAGTGCTCTTCCGGTAGCCATTCTGCTACCTGCATTCCTTAGATCCCCATCCTTCACCAGCTTCTAACTTTGTCACTGTTCCTGGTAGAAAGGACTTCGGGGTGCTGATTGACAGTGCTGAACATGAGCCAGCTTGTGTCCAGGCAGCCAAGAAGGGCAACAGCATCCTGGATTGTATCAGCAATAGTGTGGCTAGCAGGGCCAGGGCAGTGATCATCCCCCTGTACTGGGCACTGGTGAGGCTGCGCCTCAAATCCTGTGTTCAGTTCTGGGCCTATCACTGCGAGAGAGACATTGTGCTGGAGCAGGTCCAGAGAAGGGCAACCGAGCTGGTGAAGGGTCTGGAGCACAAGTGTGATGAGAAATGGCTGAGAGACCTGGGTGTGTTTAGTCGGAAGAAGAGGATGCTTAGAGGATACCTTATCATTCTCTACGACTGCCTGACAGGAGGATGGGGAGAGGTGGGGGTCAGTCTCTTCTCCCTGTTAACAAGTGACAGAACAAGAGGTAATGGCTTCAAGCTGCATCAGGGGAGGTTTAGATTAGATATTAGGAAAAATCTCTTCAGCAAGAGGGTGTCCAAGCATTGGAATAGGCTGCCCAAGGCAGTGGTGGAATCACCAATTCCTGAAGTGTTCACAAACCATATAGATAAGGTCCTCAGAGACATGGTTTAGTGGTGGTCTGGCAGTGCTGGGGTAAAGGTTGGACTCGATGATGTTATAGGTCATTCCCAGCCGAGCTCATTCTACGGCTCTAACCCCGCCAGGACAGGTCAGTTTGTCAGCGCTGACCCCACGCGGGCCGGGACCAGCGCTGGAGCGGGGTCTGAGGGCATGCCCTCACCGCTCCTACTGCGCATGCTTGCTGCTCCGGCTCCCGGCGGCACTGGGGGCGGGGTGCGATGGCGGCTGCTGTGGGTTTGGGGACCGCGCCGGCCTCTCCCGCTGTGAGCGAGCTTTGTCAGAACAGGCGGGACATTTTCCTGGAGGCTTCGCGGCTGCTCCTCACCTACGCGGACAACATCCTCCGGTGAGCGGAGCATGGCGGCAGGAGCCCTGGGTCGGGCTCGGCCTGCGGGCCCGTTGCCGCAGGGTGACTGGGCGGCCCGGTCGGGGGCAGCCATAGGGCAGGTGCCTGGTTCCTGACCGCGACGGTCGGGGCCGTGCCGGGGTGCCCGAGGGCTCTGAGAGCATTGCGGTCGGCCGAGCGCTTTGGTTGGGCGGTGTTAGGTAACCAGAGTCCCCTTATCAGCTGGGTGGTTCTTGTCTGGTTACTACTGCAGCTCCATAAGGAACTTATTAAATACTCCTAGGTAGTAAGTTATTTATGGGCTTGTAGGCAGACTGTCTCAAAGATGAGCCATGCGATTCAGTTTTATTACGGGATATTTAAGTTAAAAAATATCTAGCATCTCGTTATTTAAAAATAAGGTTACTGTTCACGTGAATATGTGTGGTTTGGATTTGTATTTCCTATTTTGTTGCTGCTTGGTTTGTTTTGAGGGCTTGTTTGGTTTTGGGGTTTTTTGCATTAAATATAAAAGCCTGCTTTGCCCTGATTCTGCAAACGTTTAAGCACCCAAAAGCTAGTGGATGTGTAACAAGTAATGCTAAAATAGTAACTTGATTTTTCTGTTGCCCTTCTTGTCTGACTCTGTAAGATTGGTATCAAGAGTTAATTATAGCTGAATTTTTGGGAGGTGGCTCTGTAGGGTGTACATACATACCAGTATGTATGGTTGACCTTGATGTTCAAGCAGCTCAAGATGCACAAGCAACCCTCTCCCTGTATATTTGTGGTTTATCAGTCATTTTCAGAAACTGCTGTGTGACAGAGAGTAGTGGGTCCTGGACTGATACCTTTCAAAGAAAGAGATGAGAGAGGAATGTGCAGAACAGTTGAAAGAGGGAAATGGAACTGAAAACCCCTCAAGAAGTAAAAAAGCTGCAACAGTTTCACCTGTCATGGACCTGAAATGATCCAGCATCATGCTGATGAGTTCAGTAAGAATCTTGCTAGGTGGAATGGGGTGTAAAGTTGTCTCTGAGTGTCACTTCAGACTAAGTCCTGCTGGCTAGGGCTAGAAAACATGTATTTGTGAACTTAATTTGCAAACTAAAATTTAGAACCAGTTTGTAACTCTGAGTTGAATGAAGAAGAACATGAATTAAGTCAAAGTAGGTTTCATATTCTGCCTACGTGGTGTGCATGAAACTAAAAAAATCTGTTATCACTGACTAATGCTGCTTAGTGCAGTTGCCCAGCTTGAAAGTGTTTACTTAATTTGCAAATGTAATTAAAACTTTCCATTTCTTAAGGAATCCTTATGAAGAAAAATACAGGTTAATTCGGATTGGAAATCCAGCATTTTCCACGAGACTGTTGCCTGTCAGAGGTGCAGTTGAATGTTTATTTGAGATGGGATTTCAAGAGGTGAGTATAATCTGGTGATTTCTGGTGTCTTCATCAGTTTACACACTAAAATTTAAAATTGGATCTTTTTTTTTTCCTGCCTTCTCAATTGCAAGGCACTAGATTTTAAGCAAATTTCTGTTTTCTTTCAGTCCTTGTTTGCAAATATCTGCAGTTAACCAACAGAAAATTTAGGTGAGTGTAGTTCAGAAATCTGGTGGAGCTAGAGCTAACATGATCTGTGATGATCATAGAATAGTTAGGGTTGGAAAGGACCTTAAGATCATCTAGTTTTCTAGTACAGCTCAGGTGCACTACTAATTTGTTGAATTATCACACACATATCCATGCTGGCACCAAGGAAATGGTGGAAAACAGGGTGAACACCCCTTCTCTTGGTAGCAGCCCGCTATTAGGTGGGCATCAGACTGCACCACCAGACAGCAGTTTCCATATTGTGTTTGTGGAAACTGTCATTTGGAAGAGGGGAGGAAGTGAAGTCCTGATCTTTTGCTGCTTGCTCCTACCATTAGCAGGGCTTGTATAGCCCTGTAGTGAGTTAGATAAGGGAAACTGATCAGATTAAAAATTAATCCCCCAAAACAAGGGCAGAAATGTTTTTTTCAGCCAATTCACAGTGCAGCTACACAAGTACTAGTATTGTCGTGACAGCAGTGGAGGGCAATAGCCTGTTGAAGTTGTGAGAGGGTGGGACTTATAGCCGTTTAAAACATTTATGAAACTGTATGTTAAAATAGTCTTGAGTGAATCTTGATTCTGTTACAGTCAAAAAGTTGTATTTTGAAGATTGCTTTGTATCCTGAAATGGTCCCTGTCTTGATAGACCTTAACCTGCCAGTTTGTTAAGCTAGAAGCAGCCTTTATTATTACAGGAGAGCTGAGGTGAAAACCCAACTCTTGTTTAATGGTGCAAAACTTAAACAAGGGCTTTGCTTTAATTTATCCATTTGATGTCATGCTTTTTTATCGGTATATACATTATGTTATTTAGGTCCAGTTGTCATGAGGCCTCCCCCTTCTCTTTCGGTGAAGTTAATCAGTGTAATTGTCCTAATTAAAAAAAAAAAAGTTTGCTAAAGGAAATTGTGACTGCAGAGCGGTAAATGGTCTGTGGATATATTTTCATGCTGGTGCTCAGGAGATGACTTTTAACAGTGTGCTTTAGCCAAGAGATAATCAATGTAGCAGCGTAGTTAGTGAAGTGTTCAAGCCATAGTAACAGTCATTCTGAACATATTATAAAGTGCTGTTCTCACTTCTGTCAGCTCTTTAGGACCCTGTTGGCTTAATCTTCTGGTTATCATGTCAATTGAGGCAAGAGCTCACAAACTTATATTCAGCTGTGATAACTAAAGTTGTTTCTTCTTTTGTATCTGCTTGGTAATTACAGATTAGTATTCTGCTGGATTGATAAAATCAGTTTAGGTTTGTGGTGATTGTAAAAGCATTAAAATGAAGCACTGCATATTCAGTGATAGGTGACCTAAAGTAAACTGAAACTCTTAAAGTGTGAATGATTCAGGATTTTTATGTTTTTAACAACCTATTTCTTCATGTTAAGTTGGAAGAGTTCAAGGTCACTTTGGTCAATGTAGTCTAGGAAGGTGTCCCTGCCCATGGTAAGGGGGATTGGAACTAGATGACCTCTAAGATCCCTTCCAACTCAAACCATTCTATGATATTTGCTGTGTCACAATTAGTTATCTTTTGTTACAATACCAGTAATCATGTTGCAATCAAACCAGAACCCAGAAATCAAGCTGCTTACATGTCACTAACATTTCCTATCTGAAAACTCATAAAACTTAGAAGATTATATATAGAAATAGATATATTCTTTTCTTCAGTATAGAAGAGAATTCCCAGCAGGTGCCGTACTAGAAGCTTCTTCCCCCAACACTGGCTATCCTCCTTTGTTGCTGTGCATTTCACTGCTGCATAGTGAGAACTGAGTATTTGTTGTTTATTTTTCTTGCTGCTTTCTCTGCCAAGCCATAATTGGGTTGCCTGTGTGTGGCTCTACAAAATAAGTTACTAACAAAAGCATGTTGTTACAAGCCTTTTTTTCTCTAGACTGATGGTAGTTTCTTGATCTAATAGCTTCTGCTGTAGGGGACCTAATCTGAAGGCTGAATCCTGCCAAGCCTTAGTGTGCTAACTTCCAGTAAGTGATAAGGTTGTTAGCTATAGATAGAAATCACTGACTAGCTTAGACCTGCATTAACTGCTGAATTAATTTGTCTAAATTTCAGGAAGAAACTCACCTGGTTTTCCCTAAGGAAGCTTCAATTGAACAGCTACGTAAAATCAGAGACTTAATTGCTGGAGAGAGGAGTAGCAGACTGAAGGAGTCAAATCAAATCCATAGATCAGGATCCTCTGAAACTGTGGCCAGCACTCGGGCAGTTGCACATCAGCCTTCAAGACCTGCTGAGTCTATTCTTGCCCCTGCCCATCAGCAGCCAGAAACATCACTTGTGCAGTCGCTTGAAATGGTAACTATAACCTAAAAACTTTGTGGGCACACTAATTCTGAGTATAAAGATTGCTGGAGAGTTAACAGAACAGGTTACTTGGAGAGGCTTTGTGGTCTCCAAATGTGGGTGCTTTCAGGACCTGACTGGATAAAGCCCAGAATAACTTGGTCCGACATCATAGCTAACCTGGCTTTGAGTAGGAGGTTGGACTAGAGGAATTTTGTTATTTTTTCCAGTGTTTTCTGAAGTTTTTGAGTGTTTTCTTTGGTTTCCATGCAGCTTCAATGTGAAACATGCCATAAATAGAATATTAACAAAGATTTTATTGAAGATGGCCATAAGTGTTTTATTCATCAGGGTGTCAAGATAAAATGGCTGATTTGTATTGGAAGGGAACAGCAAGGTGGGGGGAACAAAGAGAGGGATGGGAAGCTAAGACAAGCACTGTATACTGTGTTTGGTTTTTGAAAGCCAGCAAAAGAACATGAGCGCAACCTTAATGTTTAGTTGTTAGCATCTCAGTTCATGCGTTATGACCTCTGTGTGTAGCCTGTGAGGAGGCTTTTCTTTTTTTTACGCATGCAGTTGTTGTGAGAGATAGGAATTTAGCCAGACAAGGACAGATCTACAATTATTTAAGCTGTGTTACCCTTGTCCAAGAGATTGAGATAGTTTCTTATCAAGAAAGTGAAGTAGAGTCATTTCATCTGATGTTACGTGGCCTGGTGGGGGAAAACTCTTAACACCTCATACAATTTTGAAAAAATGTTATGCCTTTAGATAGAAGGTTTGAAGGATGCTGTGGTTTAACTTTCCAAAGAGTTTTCCCTCCCCAGAACCAGTGTCACTTGAAAGTTTTCCAAAGGTCGTTTCTAATACGTCCTGAAACAGTTTGTCTCATTTAAATTACATTGTCAGTATATTCTTGGATACTGAAATATGGCATACTATTTCTTCCCAATACATACCCCAACATCAGTGGAAGAGAAATGGAAAAACATAGATTGAAGTGGTGACTTTTAGGGGAGAGAGCACTCAGTAACCATTATCACCCATCATGTCCTTTAGGAAAGGAACTGTTGAAGGCACTTGAATATTGAGCCATGCATTAGCATGCTAGTAGTTGCCTCTACAATATACTGACTGGGTTTATTTGAATTTGTTTGAAGTCTTGGTGGGGTTTTTTGTCTGCATCTTGGTTTTTACTCCTTCAGCCATGTCCCTCGTAGCAGTTGGAAGTGATTATGAAACATTAGAGTAACTTGCTGCAGTACTGGAAGCTTTAAAGCTGTGAAAGTTGCACTGATCTTGCAATGAGAAAATGTTGCGGATTTCAAGGTGACACAATGTATTCTGAGGTTAATCCTTCTTAGCTACTTGTAACTACTTGACTCCCCCTAACCATCAGAGCTGTGGACACCTTACTCTCCAATTCTTACTTTTCCATGTTTCATGAGATCCAACATGGGTGATAGGGCTTAGAGAAAGGAAAACTCTGGCTGGTCATTATACTGGTGGATAGATTCTGATCCCTTTGTGGATAGAGTAGTGATTAGAGGAGGAAAAAGGTATCCAAACTTAGATTTGCGGTGAAGTTCACCATGCTTCTAGATGTTTGCATAAACCTTTACCAGCATACGGTGGCTTCCATTAAAACAGCAGTACTGTAACATGGATGGTGTTTGCCAGTGGGAAAATCTGCGTAGTCATTTCTGATGTGCTGAGCAATATCTCTGAATGTTCTTTCAGGAAGCTGACAGAACATGAAGATTTATAAGCCATTGACAGTCCCTAACTTCCCTTGTTTCTGTTCTTCCAACTTGCATTAAAGTGAACCTGAACTCAATTTGGTTTATGATGTTAAGCCAGTTACCTACAGCTGATGAGCTCCAGGAAGAGTAAAACCAGTTCTCTTCTGTTAGCAGTTGCAAGAAGGACTGGCCCTGTAGTACTGTCCAGCATCAAAATAATCACTCCTAATTTAGATATTCCTTTGAAAGAAGACTCTTGAAGAGTTCTCATACATGTATTATGTTGCATTTGCTGCTAGCATCTCAGAAAAGTGTGGGATTTTGATGGAAAAAAAATGGTAGTTAAGAAAGCTAAAGACTCAAACATGATCTAGCAGTAGAGGTAAGGTAATTTAGCAGTGCCACAGACTTACCACCAAAATACGTCAGACTTAATTTTAAAATCCCATTTTGCTTTGTATTGTTCCCCTTTTAACGAGAGTAAATAGTTTGCTTGGATACTAACTCCAGTATTATTAACTTTAGCTATTTATTTTAGTAGATACCTTATTGGGTGCATCATGTAGTTGCCACTAGGTAACACTTGGGATAACTGCCTGAAGAAGCCTAGTTCTTATATTTGATTTCTAGTGAAATACACTGTTCAGTGTGTGGTCCCAGGGTTATCCAGATCTGTATGAGAGTTGATCTGTGAGAGAAGGAAGTAGGAATAGATGAGCAGCATTAACCAGGAGTAGAGTTCTATGAACTGGTGCTGCAGTGTTCAGTAAATGTGATGAATTACAGGTTCTTCTGTGGGTTTCAGGTAAAAGTTGTCCAAAATAAATAGGGGAATAATTAATAAAATTAATATTAAGTAATTAAAAAAAAAAAAAAAGCCTTTGCCATCAGAGGTAAACTGGTTTTCTCCCTGAATTATTAGGTGTTTTTTCCACTTAGGACACAATTCAGAATAGTCAAAGATGACAAGGCTGGATTTACAGTTTGTGTTGATGGTGTCTGTAATTTGTATTGACATCTTTACAAATGAACATTTCACCAGGAAATAAATACATAATGTAACTGAGTATAGCATTATGACTCAAACTAAGATAGGAGAGCTTGTTTCTTCTTGCTTAAGGTGGAAGTTCAAAAATCATCTTGTGACTGAAAATCCTTTTGCAGGCTGCAAATATCTTGAAAACACTTCAAACAAAATTTGAGCATCTTGTATTGATGTATGAGAATCCCTCTATTCAGCAGAAAGCACTAGCTTCAATTCCCCTTCAGCAGTTGAAAAGAAGGGCTCAAGAAAAGCTAGCGCAAGCTACAAGACTGGACAAAGGTAATGCTGCGAAGTTATAATGTATATGAAATTTAAAATATTCTTTCAAACATCTGGATGATGCATATATCTACTATGCTTTAGGTGTATGGATTTGGTCATATGTCTGGAGGTTCCAAATGCTGTCTCTAAATCAGAATTGCCGCCTTCATAATTTTAAATTTTTCTACTCTTTTGTTACTTTTTCTTTAATTTTTGTCATCAATCCTTTATTGCTTGTACTTAAAGCAATTTCTTACTCTCACTCTACCTCTGGTGTGTAGGAGTGCAATTTTTTGTTCTTTATAGGTCCATATCAAGGTCATTTAGAGCAGACAACATGGTTTTATCAAGGGGAGGTCATGTTTGGCCAACCTTATAGCCTTCTATGAGGAGGTAACTAGGTAGTTAGATGATGGTAGAGCTGTAGATGTGTTTTTTCTTGATTCCAGTGAGGCATTTGATACTGTCTCCCACAGCATCGTCATAGATAAGCTAAGGAAGTGTGGGTTTGATGATCAGGTAGTGAGGTGGATCGAGAACTGGTTGAAAGAAAGAAGGCAGAGTGTTGTGGTCAATGGGGCAGAATCTAGCTGGAGGTCTGTGATCAGTGGAGTCCCTCAGGGGTCCGTGCTGGGACCGATGCTGTTTAATATTTTCATCAATGACCTGGATGAGGGAACTGAGTGTAACCTCAGCAAGTTCACTGATGATACTGAGCTGGGAGGAGTGGCTGACACACCAGAAGGCTGTGTCNCGTGCTGGGACCGATGCTGTTTAATATTTTCATCAATGACCTGGATGAGGGAACTGAGTGTAACCTCAGCAAGTTCACTGATGATACTGAGCTGGGAGGAGTGGCTGACACACCAGAAGGCTGTGT
>NDXB01022603.1:0-10262 GCA_002631895.1 Agapornis roseicollis
AAGTCAAAACACCAGCTACTAAGGAGAAGAAAAACTGACTGCAATTGCTGAACCCAGGACAAAATGCTAAGAAAGGGAACAATAAACATGACAGTGGAAAGAAACTTTCCAGTATAATTTAGTTTATACATATTTATTTTATAATTCACTGCCTTGTCTGCTGCATGTAGTACCTGAATATGTCAAAAGTAATTCATAAATATGAGACAAAAAAAGTAGTGGAAAACCCAGGATAAGTCACTTTATCTTGTACATGGAGCAAATATGAATTTTCCCTGTGGTAAATACCTGTCTAAAGACATTCAAAAGTTACTGAAATCTTGAGTATGCAAAATGAACATTTCACTTCAAAAAAGTCAATATTTCAATTAAGGTGCAAAATGCCTTCCAGAGAAATCCACTGTGACCCATTACTTAGGTTTAGTTAAACGTTAAAGAAGGGGAGAATGATGAGATAGCATCACTGAATAAGGAGGAGAATGTAAAATAGTAATAACATATACGTTAATTAAATCCATTGCAAGAAATTGTCCTTTCCAGAGATCCAAAAACTCTACAGATATAATTAATCCATTTACAGTTATACCAGTTATAATTGTTAACACTATTGCATTAGTATCCTAAACAGCTATCAGACAAAGAAAAAATGCATTTCCAAAAAGTAAACTTGCCAAGAAACACCTTAGAAAAGCAAATCAGGAACAGCTAATTTAAAAGATGATGAGAAAAAAAGTTGTCAGTCACACTGTCAAATGAGTATAAGCTATGTAAATAAACACCACACTTATGTATATGTGTCCCACCCTTTCTAGTATATTGATAATGGGTATCAATATATTCGAATCCTTCTAATTCCAATATATCCAGGTGTGGTAAAATTTGTTGCAGTTATATGTCCAGAAAGGCATTACAGAAATTTATAGATTGGTAATTTGTTTGTAAGAACACATTTTCTTCTCAGTATTGAACACAGTAAGGAATTCACTGCTTCAGTAACCATAAAAACAGCAAGTGTAGCATTTCAGAAGGATTTGGCACACAATGCAAACAAATCAAACTGGAAAGTAACCTTCATATATATGTCAAATGGCAGCAATATGACCCTTCTTTCACATCCTCTGGAGCAGAAATCTCATAAGGTTGTCATTACCTGTCCAGAAAATACATTTGAATCCAAAGAGTGTAAAACAAACTCAAGGCACCCTTGGCATAAACTTGGCAGATCTTGTTATTTAAATGTTACCAATTATGTACCCATACAAAAAGATGGACAACAAATGTTTCCAGTAATTGGTTAAAAATACTGGTGAAAAGTGAGAAAACCTTTCTTGGAAATATATCAACAAGATAGCAGAACTGGGTCTTTAAACGTTAATGCCAAGCAGCCGGGTGGGGGATAGTAGGAACGGGCCTAGATGTTATTTTCTGGACTCTGGAGACCACACTGAACAAAGAACGCTTTCCTGCATGTAGCAGATTGAGCCAACTGGTTAATTATAACTGTGTTTGGGTCTACAAGCAGAAGACAATAAGGGAAACTGCACAAGCACTTTTAAAAACCATTCATGTATCCTCAGTTCTGGGGAATTTTAGGTTTCAATAATAAGCAAATTAAAATTATCTCCAATTTATAGCTTAACCCACTGAACCTTTCTCTGAAAAATCTTACCCAGAGGAGCTGAGACACTGATTCTCTCATGCTACTGTTCAGCCACTGCCAGGGAAAAGGACAACAGTCTCATATCACAACCTCCTCACACTATCAGGAAAAAAGTCACAGGAAGTCTGCAATAAGGCTGTAGATCTGGATATGGATTTGAATTGTAGGAAGCCTTGAAATTGTCAAAGCCTGATGAATTTTTTTATAATTATTTTCATAATGACATGATGAGCCATGTTTTAGTGATAAAACCATTGCAACCCAGCAGTAATGCTTGGTAAGCTAAATTTGTTTGCACATACATTTTCTTATTTGCTTCTGACTTCAGTACTACACTAGCAGTAAATGATTTGAATAATCTGAAAATACCAATTTATTCCTAGCAGCACCTGTAAGGTATCTTAATAAGTATTTCCTAGTATTAGAAAGTCTGATTCATTACTGACAATAACTTTATGTGACCTATGGTTGCAAATTTTAATTAAAGTCTCTCCAAATTAACAACATTGTTTTGCACCATATCTCTCCCAATATTTTATTTTAATGAATTATATGAATCATATTATGTAAATTTCTTAGACATAAAACTATAAAGTCTAATGAAATTTTCTAATCAAAACTGTTTTCCTCAGCTGACGTTCTTCTTTCGTTCACGTGCAGGATCAGCTTCAATGACCTTCTTCTTTTGTGTCTTCTTTTCCTATCAATCAAGTCTGAAATGTTATGCTCTATCATAAAATATCTGATCAAACTTCCATATTATGTATTGAAACTTTGATTAGTAAAAGACTATTTTATATCAGATTTATCTGTACTTTATCAGCTACATATTATTATATATAATACTTAATGATTTATCTTATGTAGTAGTGGAAAGCTCAATAACCTTTTTTTCCAAATGAAATATTTCCTGATTATCTTCCATAAGCATTAGGTGATAAAATTTGACTCAATAATATAGTGTTGGAAATTGATCACTAAGGAAAATAGAAACAAGAAACATAATTAATCCAAACAGTAATACATTAAGTTTATAAAACTGGTGATAATTATACTTAGAAAATTATTATACTTTTTTCTTTTTCTAAAGGAAATGCTGAGCAATATATATATAAATTTGATAGTATACAGCTTAGCTACATACAGTGAAAGGAGATGTTACTGACGATCTTAGTCATCATCTATGTACATAGAATGGTAATTTTGTGCACAATACACTACCAAATTTTGAGCTGGTGCAAATTGGAATGTCTCTGTGGATTTCAAAAAATATCAAACACGTTATTTTGCACCCAACTCTAAAACTTAATATCATATTAAAATGATATTTTTGAAGTAAATTAAGATTCTCGTGGTCATTTTTAGTGTTCTTCTAATAAATTGGACCCTTTCCTCTATGTCCTATCACTACAGTCCCTAATGAATGGTCCCTCCCAAACATCTCTATAGCCCCCCTTCAGATACTGAAAGACTGCTTTGAGGTCTCCATGCAACCTTCTCTTCTCCAGGCTGAACAGCCCCAACTTTCTCAGCATGTCTTCGTATGGGAGGTGCTTCAGTCCCCAGATCATCCTTGTGGCCCTTCCCTGGACTTGTCCCAACAGTTTGTTGGTTTTGTTCATTTGTTTGTTTGTTTGAATTCATTCCAATTCTATGTCATTATTTGGGGGTTTGTTTTTTGAAAGACTGTCCAAGTGGATCAGTATTTTTGGCAATTGAGATACATTCTGAACATTGTCTTTTATTAACTACACAATAATTACTACCTATTTGACATGCCACTACTGTGCTATGTATCATACAATCAGAAAATACTTATGGTTGGAAAGTACCTTAAGATCATCTAGTTCCAACCCCCCTGCCATAGGCAGGGACACCTCACAATAAACCATGCCACATAAGGCTTCATCCAACCTGGCCTTGAAGACTGCCAGGGACAGAGCACTCACAACCTCCCTGGGCAACACATTCCAGTGCCTCACCACCCTAACAGGAAAGAATTTCTTCCTCATATCTAATCTAAACCTCCCCTGTTTAAGTTTCAACCCATTACCCCTTGTCCTGTCACTACAGTCCCTAATGAAGAGTCCCTCCCCAGCATCCCTATAGGCCCCCTTCAGATACTGGAAGGCTCCTAGGAGGTTTCCACGCAGCCTTCTCTTCTCCAGGCTAAAAAGCCCCAACTTTCTCAGCCTGTCTTCATATGGGAGATGCTCCAGTCCCCTGATCATCCTCGTGGACTTCCCTCTGCACTTGCTCCAAAAGTTCCATGTCCTTTTTATGTTGAGGACACCAGAACTGCACACAATGCTCCAGGTGAGGTCTCATGAGAGCAGAGTAGAGGGGCAGGATCACCTCCTTTGACCTGCTGGTCATGCTCCTTTTGATGCAGCCCAGGACACAGTTGGCTTTCTGGGCTGCAAGCGCACACTGCTGGCTCATGTTCATGTTCTCATCAACCACCACCCCCATGTCCTTCTCTGCAGGGCTGCTCTGAATCTCCTCTTTGCCCAACCTGTAGCTGTGCCTGGCATTGCTCCAACCCCGGTGGAGGACCTTGCACTTGGCACAGTTAAACTTTATGAGGTTGGCATCAGCCTACCTCACAAGCATGTCAAGGTCTCTCTGGATGGCATTCCTTCCCTCCAGCGTATCCACCGAACAACACAGCTTGGTGTCATTGAAAAACTTGCTGAGGGCACACTCAATCATAGAATCATAGACTCATAGAATCAAAGAATAGTTAGGGTTGGAAGGGACCTTAAGGTCATCAAGGTCCAACACCCCTGCCAGAAGCAGGGACACCTCACAATAAACCATGTCACACAAGGCTCTGACCAACCTGGCCATAAACACTGCCAGGGATGGAGCTCTCACAACCTCCCTGGACAACCCATTCCAGTGCCTCACCACTCTAACAGGAAAGAATTTCATCCTTATATCCAATCTAAACATCTCTTGTTTAAGTTTGAACCCGTTACCCCTTGTCCTGTCACTACAGTCCCTAATGAAAAGTCCTTCCCCAGCATCCCTATAGGCCCCCTTCAGATACTGGAAGGCTGCTATGAGGTCTCCACGCAGCCTTTTCTTCCCCAGGCTAAACAGCCCCAACTTTCTCAGCCTGTCTTCATATGGGAGATGCCCCAGTCCCATGATCGTCCTCGTGGCCCTCCTCTAGACTTGTTCCAACACTTCCATGTCTTTTTTATGTTGACGACACCAGAACTGCACACAATATTCCAGGTGAGGTCTCACGAGAGCAGAGTAGAAGGGCAGGATCACCTCCTTTGACCTGCTGGTCACACTTCTTTTGATGCAGCCCAGGATATGATTGGCTTTCTGGGCTGCAAGTGCACACTGTCAACTCATGTTCATTTTCTCATCGACCACAACCCCCAAATACTTCTCCGCAGGGCTGCTCTGAAAATCTCACTGTCTCTGTCACTGACAAAGATGTTAAACAAGATCGGTCCCAACACCGATCCCTGAAGGACACCACTCATCGCGGGCTTCCAGTCAGACACTGAGCCATTGACCACAACTCTTTGTGTACTGCCATCCAACCAGTTCTTTATCCGCCGAGTGATCCACCTGTCAAAATCCAGATAGATTATGTCAATGCTCTACCCCATAGCCCCTCATAGAAGACCACCAAATTGGTCAGGCAGGATTTCCCCTTAGTGAAGCCATGCTGGCTGTCACCAAGCACCTCGTTGTTTTTCATGTGCCTTAACATGCCTCCAAGATGTCACCAGGCACAGAGGTGAGACTGACTGGTCTGCAATTCCCCGGGTCATCCATTTTCCCCTTCTTGAAAATGGGGGTTATATTTCCCCTTTTCCAGTCTTTGGGAACTTCACCTGACTGCAGTGATCTCTCAAATATGATGGACATGGCTTAGCAACTTTACTCACTGGCTCCTTCAGGACCTGCAGATGCATTTCATCAGGTCCCATGGCCTTGTGCACGTTCAGGTTCTCTAAAATGGTCTCGAACCATATCCTCTCCTACAGTGCGCCCAAGGTCTTCATTCTCACAGTCCCTGCATCTGTCTTCCAAGACATGAGTGGTGCGGTCAGAGCCTTTGCCAGTGAAGACTGAGGCAAAGAAGTCGTTCAAAACCTCAGCCTTTTCCAAATCCTGTTCAGCCAGTTCACCCGATAGCTTCAGGAGGGGGCCTACGTTGTCCCTAGTCTGTCTTATTTGCAATGTACTTATAGAATCCCTTCTTGTTACCCTTAACATCCCTTGCTAAGTTTAATTCTAACTGGGCCTTAGCTTTCCTTACATGGTCCCTGGCTTCCTGGACAACATCCCTGTATTCATCCCAGACTACCTGTCCTTGCTTCCACCTTTTATAAGCCTCTTTTTTCATTCAAATTTTTCTCAGCAGTTCCTTATCCATCCAAGGAGGTCTCCTGGCCCTCCTGCTGCACTTTCTTCTAGTGGAATGCAACACTCCTGAGCTTGTAGCAGGTTATCCTTGAATATCATCCAACAGTTTTGGGTCCCCCTGCCTTCTAGGGCTATATCTCATAGAACTTTACTAAGCAGGTTCCTGAAGAGGCCAAAGTCTGCTCTGTTGAAGTCCAGGGCAGTGAGCTTGCTGCATGCTCTTCTCACTGTCCTGAGGATCTTGAATTTAACCATCTTATGATCACTGCATCCAAGGCTGCCCTGGAGTGTCACATTTCCAACTAGCCCTTCTCCGTTGGTGAGCACGAAGTTAAGCAGGGCACCTCTCCTTGTCGGCTCCTCTATTACTTGAGAAGAAAGTTGTATTCCACACTATCGATGAACCTCCTGTACTGCTTGTGCCAGGCCGTACCATTGCTCCAACAGATGTCTGGGTGGTTGAAGTCCCCCATGAGAACAAGGGCCTGTGAGTGTGAGGCTTTTCCTATTTCTCTGTGGAGTGCTTCATCCACAGAGTCCTCTTGATCAGGTGGTCTGTAACAGATCCCCACAGTTATGTCTCCCATCGCTGTTCTCCCTTTAACCCTGACCCACAAACTGTCTGTTAACTGCTCACCTGTCCCCAGAGAGAGCTCCATAGTCTCCAGCATACCTCTAACATAAAGGTTAACTACCCCTCCCTGCCTACCATGCCTGTCTTTCCTAAAAAGCCTGTAACCTTCCATTCCAAAACTCCAGTCATAGGAGCCATCCCACCATGTTTCTGCGATGCCATGTTTCTGTGACCCCTGTGATGCAGGGAGGTTGTGACTGCTCCATCCCTGGCAGTGTTCAAGGCCAGGTTTGATGAAGCCTTATGTGGCATGATTTAGTATGGGGTGTTTCTGCCATGGCAGGGGGGTTGGAACTAGATGATCTTAAGGTACTTTCCAACCCTAAGTATTCTATGATTTTATGATACATAGCACAGTAGTGGCATGTCAAATAGGTAGTAAGTATTGTGTAGTTAATGAAAGACAAGGTTTGGAATGCATCTCAATTGCCAAAAATACTGATCCACTTGGACAGTCTTTCAAAAAACAAAATCCCAAACAATCACATAGAATTTGAAAGAATTCAAACAAACAAACAAATGAACAGAACCAACAAAACCAGAACAAATACCACCCCCACTAAGCTATTTTAACTTCCCTAGTATGAAGCCTTCCCAAAAACTTTTTACATTGGACAGCATTCTGAAACCATCAGGAATTGGAGGAAAATGTAACCTGTCACTATCACAGCTGCTACAGTGGATAAAAAAAAAAAAACCAAGCTCCTGAACATACGTAAGAATGATCAGTTTGCCTGGAAGGTTACCTGTTTCCAGCTCCAAAAGTTTTTCCCTTTAGATAAATTAACATTACCTTTCCCACAAAGACTGCTCAAATATATCCTTAACCCTCCACAGCTACAACAATATCAGGACAAAAGCAAAGATTGTTATAAATGAAAACACTCTAAGCTTTAAAAGACTTAGGTATTTAAGTGCATGCAGTGAGACACAGAATCAGAAACATAGAATAGTTAGTGTTCAAAAGGACCTAAAATCATCTAGCTCTAACTCACCACAGGCATCTTTGTTATTAGATGCTTTCAACCTGCTAAAATGGTTCAGCTTCCTGTATTTATATTCCTTCTAATAATAATTTTTGGTTGGAGTCAATTTAATTTCTATCTCTTATACAATTTTATATCATGCCTAGTCTCCACTTGTCATCTTTTTTTATTTTTATACCCCTAGTTACCAGAACTATGATAAATCAGATACGATACGGTTTGAAATTTTTTATTTAATATAAAAAAATGAATTGAACAAGTATTTGAGCTGTTTAGGAACAAAACCCCTGGATTAAATGGGAGTATGTTGATCTAACCCAAGCATTTTCGTCTAGCCTGTTCATAGTCTCCTAAAACAAACACAAACAAAACTCCAGAGAACTTTTCCTTGAGATCTGTACTGAAAAATCACCCTTCACATAGGGCACTAGCTAGTGTACTTCACAGCTGGTATCCTAAGAGGATTGCTGAAAAGGATGTTGAAAATTCCATAAATAAAAATAAATGGTGAAGGAAACAATTGCAAAAAATTCTTTACTCAAATTATCTGTACTGTAAAGAATTTCAGGGCAATCATCAGTTCTATCTCATTGCTTTAAGTAGTGGTAAGCACACAAATGGAGCTCAAAAAATAAAAACTGAATTGCACATGCAGTGAGAATTTAAGTAAATGAAAACAGGAAAAAAAAAATAATCCAGAGGAAACATACACAAATATGTAGACTGGTAACATATCTCCATATTGCCCAGAATGAGACTCTGATGTTCATATATTGATTCTGATTAAAAAATGTTTAAAGCATGAGCTGAAAGAAAAATTTTAAGTAGACTTCAAGTTGTAGCCTACAATGACATCCTTATGAAGTTTAATGGTAATGTATTTAAAAATAATACCTCTGAAGAAGAATGAAGACTCAGCAATTCAAGAAGAGGTGACACACTGAAAGAAATTGTACTTTCTTTCGAAGAGGACAATGCTGAATATTTAAACACAGGTGATTTGAAAGAACAAGGCTGAGAATGGGAGGGAGGATAAAATCCACTCAGATTATTTTTGAAAACAGAAAAACTACTTTGTCTCATTTAAAGAAGCAAATATATGAAGAAAGTTTAAAAGCAGAGATAAGTCCACATCATCAAAAAAATTCAAGGACTTCAGCTGTGCAGTGGAAACTTCTGAGGCAAAGCAAATGGCACAGGGAATGTAAAAATGGGATTTCAGATTGCCCTAAGGTTCATGTACTGCCTGCAGCTAGATGAGCACAAACAAGATCCGTGGTTTGCCTCATTCCAAACTAGTATATATCACCTGAAACTTTCTTGTCTTGTAATCCTCCCTGGACCTCAATAAACCTCATGGAGCAATATGAAGACAGAAGATAAATTTGCTCTTATGAGAGATTTGAACAATGTTAAAGGTTTGTGAGAAATTTAACACAAATGAGAAGAGTGGACAGAGCATAAGCATCAATTTACTGAGAAGCTGGAGGTGATTTTGATTTCCATCTCTTCCATAAGCTCAAGAATTAGAGCTAATGTCAAACAGGTTTCTGTTACATTGAGATATAGTCATCTTCCTTGTCAATTTGGGTAGACCCTGGAAAATTTGACAGGTTCAGGACCATGACCAACATATAACTTAAGAGCATAGGACTGGGAATGACTCCTTCAAGATCAAATCAAGTGATACAGGTAGTTCATGTCATCAGGGCTGTAATTAAAGCCCCAGGCTGAACGCATTTATGCAGATGCAAACTCACTACATATTCTACTTGTGATTTATGATACTAGATTAAGAAATATTATGTTAACATCATCATGGATTTAATGTCCTTGCACAGCTACATGTGTAAGTATCTGCAAACAAAAGAAGCAATGTAGGAAATATATTGAAATGAAATTCTGCTTTTAGACAGCAAAAATGTAAATAATGGGTTGACTGTGTGATTTGTCTAAACTCTTACATCCAGAATAACGTGAAGTGAAATAAGTTTCCTTTGTCTATTTGTTACAAAGAAAAACAAGACTTGCAGATGGTATTCTATCTAAAAGTATAAAATGATTATTTTGTGGTAAAATCAATAACAATCTTTCAGAAAACACAGTTCCTAGCATGAATAGCTGAAGAGAAAATACATATGCTGTTCTTGTATTTTTAAGTGCTTGATAAGTTCAGCTTTATGCTCAGTTATTGTACCTTAATACTCATGTGAGGGCACCTGGATTGTACATTATTTTGTTAGTTTTCTTCATTTCTTTTCTGTACTTGGAACATTGCTGCACCTGATCAGCCTATTGCCTTTGTAGCTCTAGTGGCTGTGTCATCGTGTTAAAACAGATGAGTTCTCCCTCCTCAGATGCTGAGGAAAAACCCCCACCCTGTGAGTTAATGTCAACCCTTTGACGTCTTTTTTGAAATGCCTGTTGCACCAAAATATGCTGTGTCCATTCAGACATCTCCTTGCTCTCTATGGTGAAGAACAGTTTCAAAAAGGCTTGAGGTGAAATATCAGTGTAAGAGGATAATAAGATTTAGATTTAATGAAAGGAAAAAAAAAAAAAAAAAAAAGGCAAAAAAAAAAAAAAA
>NDXB01022603.1:10434-31369 GCA_002631895.1 Agapornis roseicollis
TTTAATGAAAGGAAAAAAAAAAAAAAAAAGGGCTATAAAAAATAAAAACCTTACACCAAAACCAGTACAGTGCAGAACTGTATTTTGCCAGTAAGGAGAGAACAAGGAAACGGACTCTTAGACTGCCTGGATCCAAACCCTGATATCATGAGGAGATGATCAAAATTTTCACATGTCACTGTCCTTGAATCTTGACTTATGAGCAGTGATGCCAAGTCAATAGAAGACATCAGAAATTGGAGAGCTGACATAACCATTTTTCAAGTGCAGCATAAAGTACTGCACTTCAAATGTATACCCCACATATTTGTAATATAAGCCTAGCCATGGTAAATTTCCTTTCAAAAAACATGAAAATAGCATAAAAATTTCTGTCTATAGAGAAGGAGAAATAGATAAATAAAGTAAAAAAAATAAATAAATAAATGAGTAATGAGGCTGTGAGGTGGCATAGCATGTTTACAGTGTATATAGCATATGTACACTGGCCACACTCAACACCTTCTGGAAAATTACTGAGGGACTTTGGAAAAAATGGTTGAGCAAGTGTGCAAAGGATTGGAAAATTAAAAAGGGAAAAAGGGAAAGATCTCTTCTTTGTTTTCTTAAGAACATGTCTTCACTTCAATGGTGAAAAAGTTACATTATTTTTTTTTATAATAATTTCTGTATTTTGCCGTAGCAAAGCAGTCTCATGTCTCTTGTCTGTCTGTCTGTCTGTCTCCTGTCACATCTGTCATTCTGCCAGTAATGTCTGATCATAGGATCTTTCAAAGGGAACTAAAAAAACCTAAAGAAAATTCATTTTTTATATAACTTTCCCAAGGTTACCAAGCAACACAACTTCAGCAAAGACGAAAATAAAAGGCAAATCAAACATTTTTAATATGTAATTTTAATGGATAATGTTGACCTTTTTACATTGTCAAGTGCACTGTTGGAAGTAATTCAGTGTTGTCACCAGTCATTTTTGAAGCTTCATATTTTCATAAACTATCATTTGCAAAAATTAATAATTGCTCTATAGAAACGTAGGGGTCTTTCTAAGAGGTTTTTTTTTAAAAAAAAAAAAATGCTCTACGTGATCAATTTCTAAAGTGCAGTCCTCCTAAGAGATGTCAAGAGATGAGGTTTTAAACATATATTATACAGAACGTAAAAGTATCCAAATGAATGAAAACAAGTCTTGCATTTAAAACATTTTAATAGAAGCTTTTATTAAAACAAAACCATAACATATGCAAAACTCCATAAGCTTAAAATATTCCATAGAATATCCTTGAAATATTAATGCTATATTTTACTCAAATGACCTCTGAGATTCTCTTGAGAAGTTTACAGAAGGTACACACTATGTAGGAAAATAATACCCAAGAAAATTTAATTTCCTTCTAAAAAACCAAAAGTACATAACAATCTTTAACATACTTACAAGCCAATGAGCTTTCAGTTATACAAAAGCACACTTCAGAGTCCTGTAAAATATTCCTTTAGCCAAAGTGGAAGGAAAAAGAGGATTAGGGGAATTTTGAAACTACAAACACCCATGAGAGGTAACCATAGGAACAAACCTATCACTCTCCAATTAGTGAAAACAGGCATAGGTTCCAAAGCAGCTGAGCTTTCTCATAGAATCATAGAATATTTAGGGTTGTAAAGGACATTAAGATCATGTAGTTCCACCCCCCCTGCCATGGGCAGGCGCACCTCACACAAAACCATGTCACCTAAGGCTCTGTCCAACCTGGCCTTGAACACTGCCAGGGATGGAGCATTCAGAACTTCCTTGGGCAACCCATTCCAGTGCCCCATTACCCTCACAGTAAAGAACTTCTTCCTTATATCCAGTAAAAACTTCCCCTGTTTAAGTTTTAACCCATTACCCCTTGTCCTATCACTACAGTCCCTAATGCCCTAATGAAGAGTGCCTCCCCAGCATCCCTATAGACCCCCCTCAGATACTGGAAGGATGCTATGAGGTCTCCACACAACCTTCTCTTCTCCAGGCTAAACAGCCCCAACTTTCTCATCCTGTCTTCATATGGGAGGTGCTCCAGTCCCCTGATCATCCTCATGGCCCTCCTCTGGACTTGTTCCAACAGCTCCATGTCTTTTTTATGTTGAGGACACCAGAATTTTACACAGTTCTCACCCAAGATGCCCTCACAGTGGTGGATCAAACACAAAAACCAACAGCCATTACTGCACAAATCTCTTTTAGTTAACTCAGACCCTTACTATTTAATACTGAAAGCCAGCAAACCTCAACGCAGTGTGCGCTAAACACTCTTATCAGCAAACACATCTAACTCACCTTAGAAGTTACCAAAAGAAAGGAAACAGCACTCTAGCTAAATTTAACCTTTTATACGTGAACATCTTACTAACAGGCAACTTATGAGTTGCTCATTAAGCTCATCCCTCTTCACAGGGTTTCCAGCCTCAGGATTGATCATGATACCACAAGAGCAGTGTCATGCTCCCACAGAAATCAATAGTGTCTCTGCCACTGACTTTACATGGCATCAGAAATATATTTGTATTACAATTCTAGTGCCTGTAATTTAATGAAACCATCTGGATAAACTGTAACTGAAGACATCCATATTTTCCAGGTCAGTTTCTCTGTCAATTCAGGCAGTGATTGCCTAATTTCAAGGCATCACAGGTAAAAGAACATAAGCTTTTATGTGGAAGTATTTGACATGTTTTCACCAGTGTAAGTTTGATGAATGTTCAACTAATTTTTTAATATTTTGTCACCTACCCAATATATCAGGAATTCAAACCCAAAGCTCAAATAAAACAGAAATTAATCATCCCTTATGGTGGACATCTATTTGTTTGCTTGACTCTATACAGAGATCATGTCTTTAGGAAATACACTCAGCTAGAATATAAAGATAACTATATGAGCTGCATCTTTCCCGATGAAAATGATGGCTGCTACTTAATTTTAGTAGATGTCTGAAGGATCATCTCTCTGTAGCAGTGTTTGGCTGTCAAAAATAATAAAATATCAGCTTCTATCATAAACAAGGATTCTAAAAAGACATGAGATAAATCTAAATAAAATCAGCCTTGTGTATGTGGATTTGGGAGACTCTGAACAATGTTATTCTATTTTTTTGCTGTACTTAAATAAAGGTGACAATTAGCTAGGAAATATGCAGAGATAAAACTAAAACAGGAAAACCCATCACACATAAGGGACACCTTGTATCAGCTTTATCAGTGTCACTCATTGTGATCAAGTATTGAACTGCAAAATGCCATATTCTATAAAATATAAATGACCTTGAAATGATGCTGATATAGCTAGAAAAAGAAATCTGGACTAGATACATATACTGGTATCATGGATCAGGCACTGATATTTTAAAAAATATATTAACTTACTACAAAATATCTTGAAGATATCACTGGTGGCTCCTTCATCAGCTGCTACCAAAATAAAAATACTTAAAGAAAACTAACCAATTAAAAATACCTATGAACAGTGTAACACTTTCATGATGAGTAGAAACAAAACATTAAGATGGGCAGTGAAAATTGTCTTAGTAGAATACCATAGATGCTTCTTCTAAGCATTAAAATTAGAGCCTACTTACTTCAGTGGCAGATAGACTAGAAATACTGATAGATGGATGACTCCGGATGTTTTCTGAGACTAATTTTGATTGTGTCACAGAACTTAAAGCCATAACACATTTTTAACCTGTTTGAGGGCAAGTCATTTAACAAAAGAAAGTTTAAGGTGAGAATGCTGCATAGCTGCCACAGTGAGCATATATTAGTATGTGTATATACAGGCATACCCGTATACACACACACATGCATATAACTGAAGTAATTAATAAAACTGAGTTTAATCAACAATGGAAAAAATAATTCCCTCTTTACAGCTTAAATATACTGGGACTAAGTTCAGGGGTTTTTTGCTCTGTCAGAATAAGGCTGCTTTTGATACAGATTCTATTTAAGGTTTTCTAGCATGTTTGACCTCAATTATGGGTTTTTTTTTTTTGAATACGTAGCCATTTTCTCAATTAAAGGTAATAGCTAACAATTCATATGGGAGCACAGGATTTATTATTTTTTTAAAAATAACATTAATATCTATGGTAATAGACAAAAATCTTTCCCAGAACTTTTCAAAAACTATACTCATTAAAAAATGATTGCATTTAGAAGAATTTTTTTTTTCTTCACCAGTGTGATGATTTCCATTACATTTTAAGAATACTTGTTTCCCTAAAAAAGAAACCAACATCTATTCAGGAACACTTCTTGCCTTTCTTGGCTCCCTTTGATATCAGATAATCAGTTATTTATATTGTAAACAGTTAATTTCAGGTTAGTTGGAGAAAAAAAGTTGTTCTCCCTTTGCTCTGTTTTTCTTTTCTTGGTATTAACCCAAAGAATTTTCAATGAGATTCCATAGTTTGCACTCCTTTCTGGTATATGCCATCTTTATTGTATATAACATTTTGTGATGTGTTTTATAATATTATTACATCTACATTCTGATGATCCATTTTTGCAAGGCTATCACAAAGTTATTACTCATGCTAGAACAGGTCCATCGCATAATGCAGTTTCTTGATCTTTTTTTCTCTTCATCTAGACATAATGTTGATATTCACCTTTTTGTTCTGAAATAAAAGATAGCTAATGCATTCAGCATTTGCTTATTTTGTGGGTTAGGAGATCATGTCAGTTCTTTTGTACTGTGTGACAGTTCCCTTTCCTCTTTTATCCTTAATTTAAAACCCACTTAACAACACATGGCAGTTTTGAAAGCTTGAGGTCAATGACCCTTTTTAAATGCAGTGAAAGTATTCATAAGAAGTTTTCATCCACTGCTTCAGAAACTGAGTCTCAAGATTGCTGTTGAATCACTTGCACTTTGCAATAAAAATAAGGCTTATATTTTCCCTAACCTAGCCACAGAGAAAAACACCTTCTTAAGCACTATTTCAGAGAAATCTGTATTGTGTCCCTTGTGTCAAAGTCCTCTTCAAGTAAGCATAACAGCTTGCTATTTCAAAAGCAACACTCTAAAATAAAAAAAAAAAAAAAAAAACTAAAAACTGAAAACCAAAAAAAAAAAACAAAAAAAAAAAAAACAAAAAAAAAAAAAAAAAAAAAAAAAGCTGAAAACTGAAAGTCATGGAAGAATTCCAAAACAAAATAATACCTAATTGTTCTCAAAGCTGACCATATGAAACCTAAGTAAATAATAACTGAAATTAAATAAATAAATAAATAAACCCCAAAACTAAACCTCATGTATAGAACACTTCCAGCAGTCTGAATGCTTCTTTTCTGTGATTGTGAAGGAAAAATGAGGAATAAAGTAAACTGTAAGGATTATTCTAGAGTTTCATCAAATCAGTGACCATGTAAGATAAATGACTATAAGATTACGTATTGTGTGCAGTTCTGGTTCCTCAACATAAAAAGGACATGGAGCTGTTGGAACAAGCTCAGAGGAGGGCCATGAGGATGACCAGGGGACTGGAGCATCTCCCATACGAAGAAAGGCTGAGAAAGTTGGGACTGTTTAGCCTGGAGAAGAGAAGGCTGCGTGGAGACCTCATAGCAGCCTTCCAGTATCTGAAGGGGGCCTATAAGGATGCTGGGGGGGGATGCTTCTTCATTAGGGACTGTAGTGATAGGACAAGGGGTAACAGGTTCAAACTTAAACAGGAGATGTTTAGATTGGATATAAGGAAGAAATTCTTTCCTGTTAGAGTGGTGAGTCACTGGAATGGATTTCCCAGGGAGGCTGTGAATGCTCCATCCCTGGCAGCGTTTACGGCCAGGTTGGTCAGAGCCTTGTGTGACATGGTTTAGTGTGAGGTGTCCCTGCTTATGGCAGGAGGGTTGGAACTACATGATCTTAATGTCCTTTCCAACCCTAACTATTCTATGATTCTATGATTCTATGATTATAATACATAATTACAGACCAGAACAAAGGTCATTTGACAAAGTACAAACAGGAGCTGTATGCTGACAGGTCTATAGGCATCAATCAGAATAACCAAGCACAGTCCTGACAAAAGGATCCACTGCAGTGCTTATCTACCTCCAGGTATAAGGGTGCCTTCAAGTGGTTCAAGGCTCGAAATCTAGCAACAGGAAATGAGACATGAATTCTCATGATGAGGTGTGAAAAAGGAAAACAGCCGCAAGATCTGACACAGTGGCAAAATCACTGCATGAAAAAAGGTAGTAGCAATACAAGCATGAATTACTCCTACCTGTGTCCAAACAAGGCAAGGCAAGGCAAGGAGAAATAAATTAAATTAATAAAAAAGCTTTAATGATGAAAATGGGGAAGAGTTTGGGCAGCAGTTCTGCAGATAAGGCAGAAATTAATATGTTTGGTTTAGTGTTTAGAATGGTGTTTTCAATAAGAACAAACACAAAGATATGTGTATCTTGCCAACTCTGTGGCTACAATTTCTTTCTCCATTAAGTGTCTGAACTTAACTGAAAAAAAAAAAAGCCTCAGAATCCTATAATTGGACAAGGAGTGTTCTTCTTGACCATACACAGTTTAAGACAGCCTTAACTTTAATCAAATCATGAAACACAAAGAAGACAATATATTCAAGAGTTAAAAAAATCAAAAGCATGAATTACAGGACAGGTAGAAGTCCAGCTGGGAAAATAACTAGCAGTGTCAAAACCACAGTCAGTGATGGAGCATTCTATTGGGCACCTACCTAGGGGGCTTCAGTTGAATAATATTAAGATTTTAAGCAGTAGTATTCTTGCTACAAATTGCATTTAAAAGTTATTATTGGAAACTATAAAATATATAATTAATATTAATCATGCAACAATTTATTTTGGAAGTAAGGGTGACTTTCTATACAACTTTGGAGCAGCTAACTTCTGAAGTGATTGTGCTGATAGGAAACCCTTTTGTAGCTTCTACATTTGTGTTACTTTAGTAGACCATTTAATGCAGTTTTTCTTGCTTTTCTGAAACATGCCTGTCATTGGATAAATGCTAGTTGGACTTCAGTACTATTCATACCTTCAGACCATTAATAAAGGGAGGTTATCCTTGCTTGTCTTTTCCTCTGACAGAATAATCATTAAGTCTACTTACTACATGCCAACAGTAAGAGATCAGTTAGATATTGCAGCTTGAAATAATCCCAGAGTTATTTTTAAGCAGCAAAGGGCAATAACTTTTACCATGGGTATAAGGAATGTAGTGGGTCTAACTCCTGACTAATTTGAGCACCTCTTCAGAAGAGCAGATACCTCTCCAGTATAAACCTAGACGAAAACACAGATAAAACTCTTCACTTAATTTCATATGTAGTCTTCATTAATTTTAACAGGCTCAGTCTAAAAATAATTAAAATCATCTAACTAATTTCATGTGTTACATGCATAAACAACTAAAGCTGCTACACGAACCAGCAGTATCACAAGTTTGGCTGGAATGCAAGCTTTCATTAAGTATACAAAATATGCCCTCTTAAAGAGCTGTTTTTTTCTCACTAGATTACAAGATCTGGTGAACTTTTTATAAAAAGACACCTCTTGTTATGATGTTGATCTAATGGAAAATAGCCTTATTTAATCAAAACCAAGGACCCTTTTTATTCTGATGCAATTTTCAGCTACTCAAAAGAAAGGAAAATGTCTTTTACTAAATTAAAATTTGTTATTTCTGTGTGTGATATAGCTAGCAAATTTATATTCTGAAAAATAAGTACTGTATCTTATTGTTAAAGGTTAATTCTTGTTTTATTACACACAATTTCAGAAATTTCAACACCAATTAAAGAAAAGCAATAGCAGTAAAACTGTATAGCTTTTTCCAAAGTTCTTCACCCATTCTCGATGCTGGGGGAAAAAAAAAAAAAAAAAAAAAAAAAAAAAAAANGAATAATAGGTTTCTTACAGGAAATATCATTCAGGTTTTGAATATCTTCTTCCTGCAGCTGCTTTGGGCTGTTGCACTTAGGACAGAGCTGTCCACCTTCATAGGTTTTGTCCTTTTTGCATTTTAAAACACCTGCAAGAAAAAAAAAAAAAAAAGAAAGAAAAAACCACGAGTAAGTTTTGCATTGATTAAGTTTTGAAGAGTGTTTAAATCTATTGATCTGTTGACTGCTTAACAATTTATCTTTTGACACAGATCACTTTCAGAAGGAAAACCTTCGTCAGCAAATAATATAGTTGCCTGAGATAAACAAATTCTGTTCCCCTGTATCTAACGTAGCTAATGGTAGTAATGTCCAAGTATAACTTGTCCCAATATGTTCTTTTCTCAAAATAATTGCTGAATTTTGACATGTATTAAGACCAATAGAGGAGTGTCTAGTGTGGGAGGGGGGTTTTTGGACACTTGTAACATCATAATGCTGTCAAATTATAATTTAATTGTACAACAACAAATAAATTAAAAAAATATCATTTGGAAGGGACCTCTGGAGGTCATCAGTCTAATCCCTGTCTTTAAGCTGGTCCACCTAGATGCTGCTGCTTATGCTGCTTGTGGCATAACACTGTGCACCTCTGAGAACAGTCTATCTCTGTCTTAACTATGTTTTCTCATTCAGTAACTGAAGACAGCAATATCTTCCTTAGAGTCCCTTCAAACAGAATAATATCAGTTCTCTCAGCATTAGACTTCCCTTTGCCAATGTACTTCCAGAAGCCCTCACTTCACATCTCTTGCAAGTGCCTCCTCCTGCACAACTTTAGCTTTCTGATCTCCAACCCAAAATGCATGAACAATGAACAATGGCTCTGTGGTCCTCCCAGTTGTCCTGTCCTTCCCCCCACCTGCCTTGTACTTCCTTCTTCATTGGAGCTCAGTAAGAAACTCCCTGTTTATCTGTGCTAGCTTTCTCCCTCATCTGATAACTTTCTGCACATATGCAGGAGCTTTAGAACTGCAACTGGTCTTCTTGAGCGTTATTAGTCATGTCACCCTGTTTCATGACCTGTGAACAGTTCAACAGCTTATGTCAGGTTATGAAAACACCTTGGCTTGAAAGGTTTGGAAAGAAGAGCTTTATCTACCTATACCACCCCAAAATCAAGGTGGAAAAGTGGTAGTTTAAAAACTAAAAAACAATAGCTTTGAAGTGCCTTTTTATAGAATCTATTCCTCGTAGCAATGGAATTTTGTTTCACTCTCAGCTTCTTCCCAGTTTATTATATCTGTCACCTGAGAAAAGCACATTCATTCTGTACCCCTAAAGAGACATTTCTGAAGGCATTTGAAATCTGATGCATTGCTACTTCCCTGAACAATAATATTTTCAGACGGCTTTAATATTTTTTTCTTAATTAGGTGAAACATCTGGAAAAGTGAATGCTTTTCTTAACAGAGTGAAGCATTTTTTTTTTACCCTGTTCCTCTCAGTTGTAGAGAGCCGGCCAACTCAGCCAAGAAGGACTTCTTTTCTAGTAGTAATATTTCACTAGTTGGAAAGCTTCTTCAGCAGTTTGTACTAGCAGCCCTGGAGCTACTTTTGGTCAGTCATTTGCATATGTAGCTGATAGCACTTTGTCTTCTCTGGCCTCAAAGAATTTTTATTTTTTATCATTTGTTCCTGTTTCCTAGAAGGCACATTCATTCAATACAGCAGTTAGATTGGTTAAATAAATGATTTTAACATGGCAGTAAGAAATCCAAACATTTCTCTTGTTACCAGCTAATGCTTCACTTTTCCTTAATTCAGGCTCCAGAAAAGCTTTCAACTGATTGATTGAGATCTAAATGAATTAGTCTTCAGTTCAGTGTACTGAATTATGAAATGACTTAACTGTGTATGCAGAAGAATCTATTGCACATAACACTCTACATAAATCTGCCTCATTGACAGCAGAACATTTTTGTATTAGATTTTCACTTCAAGTTTATGGTTTCCTGTATTGTGTAATTATGCTTATGTATTTGATTAACATGTCTGCCAAAGATGTCTTCTAGATAGTGCACATTCAACTAGATAATGCACATTCTTAGGAATTCAGTGCATTTCTTGTTAGGATGCCCCAGATTTGTTCTCAGTTTACGAATATTTTCTGAAATCATAGTATGGTCATACTGTTATGCTCAAAATATTGTGACAGATAAGCATAGAAATATATTAGATACAAGTGAAGCTATGGATGTGTTACTGTCTGTCCTGGGTTCAGCAGTTGCAGTCAGTTTTTCTTCTCCTCAGTAGCTGGTGTTTTGACTTAGCCCGGGAACAAGGCTGATAAGGCCGATGTTTTTGGTTGTTGCTGAGCGATGTTTGCCCTGACCAAGGACTTTGTGCGCTTCATGCTCTGCCGGGGAGGAGGGGAAGCCGGGAGGAAGGAGGGACAGGATGGTACTGACAGGACCAAACTGACCAAAGAGGTATTCCATACCATAGCACGTCATGCCCAGGAGGTAACTGGGAGTGACCTGGAAGGCCTAGCTCTCTCGGGGTGGTTGGAAGAGGTGGTCGGTCAGCACTCGGTTGGTGGGGTGTCATGAGTTATCTGCCTAGTGAATTCTAGACATGAGTTTTCAAACTATTCAAAACCGCATTTTCTTTTATAATGTATTAAAGGATAGGCTATTCCATTTTTATACATGCACATATCATTAATTAATTTGTTGTTGTTTGTATTTGATCTTTCCTTCAGAAGTTAACAAATTTGAATATAAAATTTCTCACAGTGCAGTGTATTTTACAGTATGCCTTAAACCATGCACACATTCTATTTGCAGAATAACAATCATCTGTGCTAGTTATCATGTTCACTTCAGCATTTAACTAGAAAAGATAAGCATTCAATTGCAAAATGTATACCCTATCATCAAATTATCAACTACTAAAACTTGATTTTCCCTAAGAGACATGAATGACATTTCAAAATGCATGTTACTAGATCTCTGCATATCCCTTATTTGAAAACACAGTGTTAAAGTATGAAAACCAAGAGACAAGCATAAACAGTAGCAGAGAAGCAGGACTTGACTTAAAATACGACTTTATACATGACTGGCATCTTACAAGCCAGGAAATAAAAAAAAAGGATGGAGAGAAATAATAAACAAATATTTCTAAAATAATTCTTCAGAAAGAATTGCACAAAGGTATTTTTGCTTTAAGTTGATAAAGAAATCTAATTATTTCAAGCATCCAGATATAGATGTCAATCTGTGCTGTATGCAGAAATCCATGACATGAAAACTAATATTGAATTTCAGCTTTCATACACTTCTGATTCAATTTTTTAATGACAAAATTAAAATGTTATAGGTGAATTTAACTCTTCTCAGTATTAATCTGTCTGATGCCACTGTTGATAAGACAGGTAGAAGGAAGACATAAAGCTGTTTCCTTTGCTTACAGAGGAAAAACAAACCTACATCACTTCAAAGTAAGAATTTATGCCAGAGGTTGTCCTTAGTGCTTTTTCAGTAGATGTTTCTAAAAATGCAGTTTATCAAAGTTCATAATTAAATTCATGTCATGGAATAAAGATGACTTTAGGCTTTCTTCTAATGACAGTAAAATACATGAGTGTCTGGAAAAGAGCATTTCAATTACTGACAGAGGCAAAAATAGAATATTAAAATTTTTATTAGTTTATAACACCACTGATGAGAATATATTTTGTCATTCCAAAATCTTTCAGGCATCTTTCACATATTTGCCTGCATTGCAACTACCCATTCAGCTTTTCTGGAGCCATTAGACTATTCTAAACCTCTTAGAAATTGTGCTATATATACAGTACTGAACAACTGCCTGGGTAAGATTTATTTTCTAGGTTTTATTGTCATGTGCATGGGATCACCTATAAGGCTGACTAAAGGGTTTTTCACTTGTGACTGATGTAGCTATCCTGTGCTTATGCTGATAAAAACTTTATTCAGCTTTGCAATGTCATACATTTACTCTTACCACGTATAAAACAAATTTATCTCTTTGAAAAGCTGTCACTTCATCTAAAGTAAGACAATCTTCTTCTGCTTCAGCTTTCTATGAAAAGATAACGAAAGCAATCTAGGTAAAAGGAATAATTTGTTCTTAATAATTCCAGTTACCAAGAATGAATGGCACACAGCTAAAAGGTTTGCTTATTGCTGAAATTTGTCAAAGTTCAACATACGCTATTCCTAAGCAGTTTCATGTGATGTGTCCCATGAAGAAAAATTAGGTTTGTAGCTTAAAAGTTATGCTGAATTACCTAAAGGCATGATATAACTAGTAAAGTATTATTCACATATATGTCTTTGAAACTGTCAGATATTCTTGTAAAAAAATAATATTACCAGTGAACTAAAGCTGCTTGTCTGGGATTAAGACTGTCAGATATAAATTTGACAGGCCAATGGGGAGTGTCAGCTCTGCAAATTGGTAATGTGAACAATCCAGAAATCTGTTTTGCCTTTTTTTCTGCATTCTATCAAAGCTACATAATTTTACAAAAGGATTTCTTTTGAAAAAACCAAAATGTATTCTCTGAGGGAATTAAGGATTTAAGAATCTATGTATTCCAATCCTTGCACATCTGTAACTCTTATATAAATTATATTTCTTTCTGGAAATTACTCACAATGCAAGAATAGATATGCTTCAACTAGTATGAATACAATTAACGCAATTTTAGCAAATTCAGTAGCTGTTTCAAATTTTGAAATGCTAATGGGTACATTTAAAAACACCTATTTAAATGCCAGGAATGCAAAAATTTCAGACAAAACACAGTTCTGTTTTAAAAACAACATACATTACATTAAGTAACATTATGTAAGTTAACATAAGATTTCCCTAACAAAACAAATTTAAAAACAACATGTTTTAAAAACAGTGTAAGTTGCAAGTAAAGCAGAAATCTACCTCCATGAATTTGTCTCTCAGGAAGAAAATCTTTACGTTAGAGGAGTTAAAAACACCACTAAAAAAATCATTGCTTATTGTTCTAAAAAATCTTTACCTTCTATAACTCTCACAAATTAGTAATCTCATTGTACAGAGGTGGATTCTATCATCTGGCATGACCTATTATCCTGGGTTCAGCTGTAACAGTTGTTTTTCTCCTAAGTAGTTAGTGCAGTGCTGTGTTTTAGGCTTTATTCTGAGAACAATGCTGATAACACACCAGTGTCTTTAGTTGTTGCTAAGAAATGCTTACACTGATAAGGACTTTTCAGTCTCATGCTCTGCCAGTGAGGAGAGGCACAAGATGCTGGGAGGAAGCACAGACAGGACACTTGACCCAAACTAACCTAAGGGGTGTTCCATACCACAGAAGGTCATGCCCAGTATATAAACTAGGGGGTGTCACCCAGAAGGGCCAGATCACTGCTCAGGTCAGACTGGGTATCAGTCAGCAGGTGGTGAGCAATCCTATTGTGCATCACTTGTGTTTATTGGTTTGGGATTTTTTTTTTCACTTCCCTTTTTAGTTTAACATTATCTCCCCTTGTTACTTCACTTATCATTATTACTGTTATTATTATTCATAGTAGTCTTATATTATACTTTACTTACTAGACTGGTCTTATCTCAACCCATGGGATTTACATTCTCCTGATTCTCCTCCCCATTCTGCCTGGAGCTGGGGGGAGGAGTGCTTTGTTCGATACTTTCAAAGAGAATGGACTGAACATAACCTATTTTAACTTCATCAATCATTGATTTTTTTTTTCTTTTAAATGTGAATTTGCTTCTATATGCATTATATACCTGTCCTGGGTTCAGCAGTAGCAGTCATTTTTCTCAGTCTTAGTAGCTGGTGCACTGCTGTGGTTTTGACTTTCAGCTTGGGAATAACGCTGATAACACCGATGTTTTTAGATGTTGCTAAGTAATGTTTACTCTGACCAAGGACTTTCTGAGTCTCATGCTCTGCCAGGGAGGAGAGGAAGCCAGGAGGAAGCAGAGACAGGACACCTGACACAAACTATCCAAAGAGGTATTCCATACCACAGCACATCATGCCCACTATATAAACTGGGGGCAGTTACCAGAAAGGGCTAGATCGCTGCTTGGGTCGGGCTGGGTATCGGTGAGTGGTGAGCAGTTGTGTTCTCTCCTCTCGTTATTTCCCTTATCATTATTACTATTAGTGGTAGCAGTACTGGTTTAGTGTTATACCTTAGTTACTGGACTGTTCTTATCTCAAGCTGCGGGAATTCTTTTGATTCTCCTCCCCATCCATCCGGGAGCTGGGGGAGGAAAGGTGAGGGAGAGTGAGTGAGCAGCTGCGTGTTTCTTGGCTGCCAGCTGGGCTTTACCCACAACAATGCCAGAATGGAAAATTACATATTACCATTACTTTTGCCAGCCTCATGGTCCTCTAGCTTTCCAAAAAGGCTGTCATACACATATCAGTTCTAAGCATCCCGACGTGTTCTGCTATACCATACAAAATTACTTATTTTGTGTATATTTTTGAAACAGATATGTCAGAATCTGAACTTAGTATTAGAATATAACTTTTACTCTTCCTTAGAAGAAAGATCTGCCATAACTTGCCGAAGTCCTATAATTACTTTTCAGAAAAAAAGTTGCTGACTTCTCTCTATCTGAGCAACTATACATTAGAATCATGGATCTATTCGTTGTACCACAATTATGAGGAGATATTAGCCATATATCTAACATGATGTTTTAGTAAAGCATAAAATCCCCCAAAGTACCTTAGGGCTATGATAAATACTGACTTTACCAATGTACAGAATTTTGAATGGATCACAGTAAAGGCAGATGAAAAGCCATATTTCGTGGCTTAGTTTTCTTTCACACCATACCAAATCCAACAGAAACTGCATCATTACTGCAACAGAATTTGAGAAATGCTAGTCAGATTGTTCCACATGCACTGCTTCACTCTTTTTTTACTAGAGACTATCCTGCCCAACTTCCTGTCATGCATCTGCAAGTTTCATTTTTCCTAGCTCTAGTCTGACATTGGAAAATCAGAGATTTTTGTAGCTGTAACAACATACATTCTGAACTGTTTGAAAAAGAAAATGCTTTTTTTAAAGCATTTGAAGGTGCAATTGAAAAGATTTAATTTTTTTAGTGGTTGTTAAATCATAGAATCATAGAATAGTTAGGGCTGGAAAGGACATTAAGATCATCTAGTTCCAACCCCCACGCCATAAGCAAGGACACCTCACACTAAACCATGTCACCCAAGGCTTCATCCAACCTGGCCTTGAATATTGCCAAGGATGGAGCACTCACAACCTCCCTGGGCAACCCATTCCAGTATTTCACCACCCTAACAGGAAAGAATTTCTTCCTTATCTCCAAGCTAAACCTCTCCTGTTTAAGCATTAAACCATCCATTTCACCAATCTACAATGTTCTCACTCATGGGAGCACTGAATTATGAAGCAATAATGACACAGTGCTACCTGGCCAAACAGTGAGAAAATATCACAGCAGTATTCTTTTGGAAAGAGCTTGCTGGATGCTCAATATAAATGGGGAAAGAAAAATTTCAGGTAAACAAGAAAAAGGCTGTGTTACCACTAATTAAAATGATTTTTTGATATTGGTATCACAAGTAAATTGGGACAGTGGAGGAAACAAAGTGATTTTTTTTTTTTTACTTCAGTGCATGACTGCATTCTGGTTTATTTCCCCAGAAAATTTTTTCAATGTGAAAATCCATAGCTCAGCAAACTGTAATGAGGTAAGCTTTGTATTTTGTTTGTTCAGGGGTAAGAGTCAGGATAACTTAGTCAATATGAAGGGGGAAATAATAATAAACAAACAAGCAAATGAATAAATAAAGAAATAAACACATTCCACCACTTTCCCTCCAGTAATTATTTGTGAAAGCAAAGCCTGAGAGACTCTTTTGTTGACTTTAGAAAACTAACAGAATGGCATGACCAAAATATCTACTGGAGTATTTGGAACTTCAAGATAAGAGCACTACATTACGTCAACACAACAAGAATTTCTAGAGATGTCTCAAAGTAATTCTCTGTTATCTACCCAGTAATGTCTTGTGCATATATGTTACCTCCCATAGTTGTGCTTCTTAAGTACTGTTGTATAGCTCCCTTTCAGCCCAAGCAATTATCCTGTTGGTTTGGCTAGAGAGATCTGAGATTTGGAATGATATGTAAAATTGTAGCCTGTAGTTTGAGTATAGCTATAAGTACAGCTTCTCTTTGAGAAGGAAGAATCCAGATAAACAGCTGAAAAGAAAACAAAACACAAGAGGATATACTGATCTGGTATGGGTCACTGAATTGTCTGAGTTAAAGGAATATAAAGTGTTTCTGTTATGGAAAGTCAAGAAAAAAGCTTACTTAGCAGAGCTTGCAGTCAAGTAAAACTAAGACATGAAATATACATGGAGGATTATGGTTATTTAGAAATGCATATTCTATGTGGTTTTTAAATTTTTAATTAAATAAAATAAAGTTCAAGAATGCTGTTGGCCACTATCACTAGTTAGTAGCTCTGAGGTTAAAAAACATGAATCCCAATACCCTAGAAGCATTACATGGTGATAAAACTTGTATGCTACATGTCATAGCTTCCATGAGGCTTAATTTGTACTGAGATAAAACCTCATGAGTATTTCAAGGACAGATGAGGATGAAGAATGAAGAGTCTGAGGTAGGTTCATTCAGGGAGATAAGGAAACTACCAAAGGTACCATATGATTTACTTCTGGAAGATGACCATAGGGCTTAGTGCAGGAATTTTCTAAATTATGCAGATAACCAGAAGGAAGAGAATCTTTAACTTGCCAATCTTCTGATAAATCTTTTATCATCAAACTGAAAAGCTGCTTTATTCCATAAACTTATAAACATCCTCCATATTCACATGGTTTCAGTATTGAAGGCAGAATGCCCTGTAGACGTACATAAATTTTTAAACATGTCCTTTTTTTATTTTTTTTTTTTTTAATGCTGGTTTAAATTTGCTTTCCAACCAGGAGGCATTCTAAAACTAAAACCAAAGAAAGTGAGATTTTTAAACTTCAAACATGGCTTTAGGGATCCTTTTGTCAGAGGAAGAGACTGTATGGAAGGAAACAAAAAGCAGGAGGACATGTTATTAAATAATGGCATTTTATTATCTTACATTTTTTATTCAATAATTTGTACAGGCAGAAGATAAGCAACTCAGATCAAACTAAGTGCTTGTGGTGGTTTAAACCCATCCACGGAGCTCATTCACTCACTCAAACCCTTTCTTGCCCTCCCCCTGCTCCTGGAGGGATGGGGAGGAGAATCAAAAGAATGCAACTCCCACAGGTTGAGATAAGAACAGTTTAGTAACTAAGGTATAACACAAATCACTACTGCTGCCGCCAATAATAATGATAAATGAAATAAGGGAAGAGAATACAGCACCTTACCAACCACAGACAGATAACTCACCCCACCCTGCCTGACTGAGCAACAACCAACACCTACTCCAACGCCCCCCTTCCCCCCCAGAGAACTAGCTCTTCTGGATAACTCTCAGTTACATCCTGGGCATGACGTGCTGTGATCTGGAATACCTCTTTCGTTAGTTTGGGTCAGGTGTTCTGTCCCTGCTTCCTCCTGGCCTCCCCTCCTCCCTGGCAGAGCATGAGGCTCACAAAGTCCTTGGTTAGACATAACATTTGAGCAGTAACTAAAAACATTGGTGCTACAGTTTTGTTCCCAGGCCGAAAGTCAAAACCATAGTGCTGCACCAGTTACTATGAAGAGGAAAAAAATGACTGCTAGTGCTGAACCCAGGNGGTTAGACATTTGAGCAGTAACTAAAAACATTGGTGCTACAGTTTTGTTCCCAGGCCGAAAGTCAAAACCATAGTGCTGCACCAGTTACTATGAAGAGGAAAAAAATGACTGCTAGTGCTGAACCCAGGACAGTGCTCAAACTTAGAAAACAAGCAGGACTCTACTTTGACTAGCTTAGTTAAAATTTTCTTAAGAAAAAAATAAGCATAATTGTCTGGTCACCTATTTAATATCTGAAGGGCACTAGATACTCCAGTAAAAAAAGAGCTTCCACCATCACATCTAACACAAAATATATATCTTACATGTAGAACAGCATTTTTAGTAAATTACAGAATTACAGAATTACCAGGTTGGAAGGGACCTCTAAGATCATCAAGTCCAACCCATGCCCTACACCTCCACTAAACCATGTCATCAAGTGCCATATCCAGTCTTGTTTTAAACACATCCAGAGATGGTGACTCCACCATCTCCCTGGGCAGACCATTCCAATATTTTATTATTCTTCCCGTGTAAAACTTCTTCCTAATATCCAACCTGAACCTTCCTTGGCACAGTTTGAGACTGTGTCCTCTCATTATGTCCGCTGCTGCCTGGTGAAAGAGACCAACCTCCACCTGTCTACAACCTCCTTTCAAAAAGTTGTAGAGAGTGATAAGGTCACCTCTGAGTCTCCTTTTCTCCAGGCTAAACAACTCCAATTCTCTCAATTGCTCTTCATAGGGCTTGTGCTCCAAGCCCCTCACCAGCCTCCTTGCCCTCCTTTGGAAGCGCTCAATCATTTCCATGTCCTTCTTAAACTGAGGGGCCCAGAACTGGACACAGTACTCAAGGTACGGCCTCACCAGTGCCGAGTACAGGGGAAGAATAACCTCCCTGTTTCTGCTGGCCACACCATTCCTAATACAGGCCAGAATGCCATTGGCCTTCTTGGCCACCAGGGCACACTGCTGGCTCATGTTCAGCTGGCCATCTACTAATACCCCTAAGTCCCTTTCTGCCTGGACAGTGTCCAGCCACGCTGTCCTCAGCTTGTAACATTGCAGGGGGTTTTTGTGGCCAAAATGCAGGACTTGGCACTTAGACTTACTAAATTTCATCTTATTGGATTCTGCCCATCTATCCAACCTATCCAGGTCTCTCTGCAGAACCCTCCTTCCTCCCAAATGATCAACACAAGCTCCCAGGGGTTTTTTGTGGCCAAAAT
Organism: Agapornis roseicollis; assembly: GCA_002631895.1. Classification (NCBI taxonomy): domain Eukaryota; kingdom Metazoa; phylum Chordata; class Aves; order Psittaciformes; family Psittacidae; genus Agapornis; species Agapornis roseicollis. The sequence goes on from NDXB01022603.1 coordinate 29,391, forward strand.
GTAGGATTCGGCACTTAGAAAGTAGCAGGTCTTCTATGTATGCATATGTTTATTTTAATCCTAAAAGAAGCAAAGATACAGTCTTTACTGATTTTGACCCTGTATGATCAGGCCTCAGAGATCAATCCTTAAGCCTTTCCTTACCCACAAAGGCTTCCGTGCTGTGCATGACAGAGAAAGAAATGAAGATGTTTTTCTTTAGTGATATTCATTTGCCTCTGAAAAATAATAGAGTAGAAAAATTGATGTTTCCATACATGAAGACAAATTACTATCAAAGAAATACTTGGAATATGAGATAATTTCTTCCTCAATTTGTCTTAAACCAGCCATTAAAGAACAGCAAGAGCAGGGCTGCTTCACAAAGGGGATGAATTAAAAGCCAAGTGTGACCAGAGGGCAGGCCCTACTCAGCTGAGGCTATTCCTCATATATATAGCTGAGAATATATATATGAAATTTCTGTAGCATTCAGCTTATCATGCAAATGAGAAAATTTAGACCCACAGTCAGTCCTCAGTTCAGTAGCTACTTGAAGACTGCATTGCTCTCCTGAAACTATGTTCTCTGTAAATGAATATTAGCTATTACTTGTGGTTACGTTTATGTGGTAGGAGTTATATTAAATGAGAACACAGGCAATAGAAGGAAACAGAATTTTATTTTGTGAGGGGAGGAAAACCTTACTGGGTGAAAATGAGGTCTGAACACATAAACTGAAATAAATGATAGCTAATAATTTGTATAATACTGGTAGTAAAATATGTGAATGGGAAGAAATCTTCAGAGGTATAACTGTAAAAGTTAGTCCTAACTAATATTTCATCCATTTCATGTAAGTGTATGAAAGGGAAGTGCCAAAGGTAAGATCTGCCATTGACTTCTCCAAGACCAGACTGGTCCTCTGCAAATGGAATATGAGCCAGTGCCCTCTGAAAGTAAATTAACAGATTCCTATGAAAAATATTCATCTGAATAGTCACCTAGATCTCAGCTTGCTTTACCACTTACTCTATGCAAGTCAGCAGAGGTCCTGAGGCTATACATTACACTATTCACAGTATATGCTCTATTATACCTACATTTAATGAGACGGATTACACTGTTGACTATATCTTTATCAACTGTGATAGCACATGCAAACAGACTCAATTGCAGATGTCTACAGTGTAAGAAAGACAAGCATTGTAGGCAGATCCGATTAATTCTATCATAATGTATGAAGTGCATAATACATGAATTCCACTTTTCCCAAAGCAAAACAATCCATGACACATCAATATCAAATTCAGAATCAAAAGAGAAGAGTAAAGTAAGGTACAATTTCTTTCTCTTTGTTGCTCTTGCTTTTTAAAAACAATACATCTAAGGATTTTACACTCTGTTTTCCATGTCTTAAGAAAACAGGTACTTCATATATATTTTACGTTTACTCTGCAGTACTGAGGATTAGATATGAGCAACTCTGAAATGATAGCTGAGGGTTATTTTGCAGGACCTGACAGTTCTACATAATGAACAAGATGTATCAGCCACCCACTTCCAGATTCATTAATAACCAAGAAAACTGCTGTTACTTTCCAACTCTGTAATTCATTCTTTAGTAAACGATATTATGACTTTTCCTATTCTTTAACTTACTTATTCTTTAATTTATTATTTAAGTTACTACTTAAAAGTTTCATTTTAATAACTCAGAAAGCAACCTAAAAGGTGAGCTTACACTGATAGGTATAGATTGATCTCAGTTCACTTTTTGCAAGTGAAAGCACAAAGTGGTGAAAGCAAAAGCACAAAGCAATTTAATGAGTGCTGAAACACTCAGATCTCAGTCCTTGTGCCATATAGTGTGCATCCAAGATAATTTGTACCAAGATATTATTCACCTAATGAGTTATATTCCTATCTAATATGATTGCAAAAAAAAAAAAAAAAAAAAAAAAAAAAAAACTAACTAAAAAGGATAGTAGGGAAACAAA
>NDXB01022603.1:31535-44803 GCA_002631895.1 Agapornis roseicollis
GTCAGCCTTCAAGTATAAAAATTTCAGGGGCTTTTTCAGAAACTACAGATGCCCAGGAGACTGGGGAAGCTGTCAGTTCAGACAAAATTGTCATAAATGCAGAAATACAGTCTTTTTCAATTTATGTAAGCATTATCTCATTAAAAAAAAAATATATATATATATAGTTTGGCTTTAAAGTTTAATTGCAACAACTGTTGAAGAAAGAAATTAAGATACAGCCAGAAATGATGCCAAATTAGCTTGTAAGTCTGATTACAAGAAAATCTTATAGCAGTCTATAAGACAGCAAAAGAGAGTATCGCACTATAAATTTTTAAAATGTTTACTTAGGTATATTTTTTTAAGACTGAAAGAGGAAAGGGATGCATCCAAGGCTCTAAATGCACAAAAATAGTTAAAGTGGAATTATCAGTGAAATAATTTGAGGAGCAATTTAGCTAGGAAATTATGTCTAAAAAAGATAGCGATTAGCTCTTTCAGCATGTCCGAAGCATTTACTCTCCATTCCTAAGAAACTCTAGCAAAAACTTGTAGTTATTTTTATCTTGAACTGTGTGACACATTATGAATACATTTAAGTCATCTGTACATATGATATTGACAAAAACTTTTTTCAAATCTTACCTGAAATCTGACTAGGTTGTAATTTCCAGCACTTGCATGCTGCCTCCTGGAAAGTATTTGAACAGAAACCTGTGTGGTTTTTCGAACTGAACAAAACCATGCCAATCAAAATCCTGTAGATAAGAGCCTGCCAGCTTTTTCATTCTATGTGCAGAAGCAAATGGATAAAATTAATTTAACATTATAAAAGGGCTTGAATTTAGCTGCCTTTTTAAGAAAGTATTATTGGTCTAATTAAATTTTCTTATTCATTTCTTTGGCAGGGTATCTGTGACCAGTATAGTCTTCAATAAGCATTTAACTGATATGGTCTGAAAGCTGGAAGATAAGCACAGAAAAATACCATCAGAGGCTTTTTTTATAGGCCTTCAAACACAACCTAGACTTTAAGGCTGCCAAGGATGATAATGTGGTCATTTGTAAATGACCATGGATACATTAACTGAGATATTTGGAAAATGGCAATTTTCAATAAAATATAACAGAACGGACCTAATTTCTTTTCTGTAACTGCTGTGATTCATCATTCCTATTCAAAGTGGCTCTGAAATTTATATCATGGATGCTCTCCAGGATGGATGACTCCATTAGATAGGACTTCATTGTACAATGTAGTCCATGAATTTATGAATAATAACAACCTATCAATGAAAGAGTTTATCATTAATGTTGAAAAAGAGAGCATGTAATTAAGGCAAATAATTCTGAGGGAATAAAAAATCTAATTGGTCACAAAACAGTACCCTTATTAATCATTAGTCATTCAGTCTACCAGTGTGTGTCTGGATAAGTGCAGTACAGAGATGCCAGTTTACTGGGAGATTTGAACCTAGAACCCTACATGGCCCAGAACAATGCCTTCCTATCTTATTGGATAGGAATCTAAATCATTAGCTGAATAATATCTTGACAGGAATTATCTTAGGTGCACATTAATAAAAAAAGCTCTAGCAACCTTTCAGATTTTTTAATAGGACAAAATGATTATCAAATTTAAACCACTATGGTGGTTTACCTATCATTTCTTAGCTTAGTTCTGATCAGCACAGGAATTCGAAGACAGTAACTCTACACATAAGTTTTTAAGGTAATTTAATTTCACAGAAAATTGTTTGGGAGTTGGAATAACAAGCACAATACAAAACTAATGTAGTTAAATTTACCTTTGCTTTTTAATTAAACATGTCTGAGGTTTATCTTAAAAACAATTGGATATTTTTCCTTTCTCACTTATCCTCTAATGACCAGAAACCTGTCTTTTAAATTTATGGACTGTCCAGTTCATGGCTAATTAATAGCCATTGCACCTGTCATTCAGCTTAAATAACCGTTCTCCCTACCTCCTGTTTGCTTCTGTGATGTATATATGGAGAACAATCTGATCTCCTCCCATGCTTCATTTTGCTGGTCACACAAACCCAACTCTTCAAATCTCATTTCATAAACTGACTCTACTCTCTGGTAAGAGGTATTACTTCTACCTATTCCAATTTTAACTTGTCTTCCATGATCAAGGTAACCAGAATGGTATACAGTGTTCTAGATGAGGTCTCAGCAATATGCATAGAGATGCCACGCGCCCCCCGCCCTTCCCCCCAAAAAAAAACCAAAAAAGCCAACCCAAGACTAAACAAAAAAACCAAACAAACAAAACCCAAAAAAGCCCCAAACAAACAAACAAACAAAAAACCCCACAAAAAATTCTCCTGAAGCCATACTTGTTTTCTTCAATAATGCAGAACTGTGGTTAGCTGATCTTATTAATTAGTATCATTAAGCTACTTTGACCTTCCATCCCTGGCTCCTTCTTTTAAACTAGCCTTTTTTAAAAAGCATTTAGAATTCATGCCTAAAAACACCATAAAACTTTGGTTATTTTATTTTTAATCATTATTTTATATGTCTAGCATTTTAATTCTTTCAGGCCTTTCTAAGCTTATCAATTCTGCCATCTTTTTAAGTATCATCAGTTCAACCATACTTTTTTAACTTCACCAATCCATAGTTATTAAAAAAAAATAAATAAACAAAACTCCAATGACAAACATAGGACCTTATTCTGAAAACACATCACTGAAGTACTCCACCATGAAAAAATTCCTTAACTCAAAAGTCTCAGTAATACCTATGTCACTTAAACTAGTTTTTCAATCACCTTCCTTGTATTAAGGATTTTTCATTATAGCAAATATTTAACTGGATTCTTAGAAATCCATACTATTTGCCTAATTTACACAATACTCAAAAACATTTCAGAAGTCAGTTCTGAATATTGGCATGGCATGTATTCACAAATCTGTGCAGTGCTCTATCCAGTCTAGCTTTTATCTGCTTTAATCATATGACCAGGGGTTTTTTTATTATTAAAAAAAATATTTCAGAACTGGAAGAAGTCCAGTAATTTATAGATGATTAAAAACGTAATTTTAAGGAAAACAATTAATATCCATTGCATTGTTAAATGGAAATGATTTTTAGTCAAGTAAACACTTTCTATAAGTGTTTTATTCAATCACTACATTTTCTTCCTGGCTGTGACAGTTGGGTATGTTATCTGGATTTATGATAAGCTGAGGGAGTAAGGAACCATGGAATATGTTAATCAGCTTTCAGATCCTGAAAACTTATGTCAGATAATTATTCATACATTTTTATTGCATTGTAAGATATTTAAATATAAAAATTAAACTGCCAAGCATTCTGTCTAGGTAAAATCTTAAATAAAAAATTTAGATCAAGTATATTCAGCTACCAGCATCTTTGCTATACCTGAGCAATAACAGTAAAAATATAAGAGAAAAAGAAGAGTAGCAGAAGTTCAAATGTTAAAACAGTTCTGGTTCTGTAAGAACTGATCACCATCAAAACATCCCAGGTAAGAATTTATGTTAGTATTTTATTTACATCATAATACAGGTGTAAAAGTCCAAGTTTGATATCTGTAATAAAACATTAACTTTCTAGTTATTCTAATAAAATAAAATTCTTCTACATATAAAAAACATTAATAAAGTATTCCTCTGATGCTTTTTTTTTTCATAAAAATTAACCCCCAAATATTTAATGGTTGAAAAATCAAAGCCCATTAATGCAATTTGCCTTTCAAATTAGCTGACCAGAAGTGCAGCATGTTCAGGATAATTTCTTTTTATAACAAACAGCAGTGTTTAAATCTTTTACGTACCATTTCATCTCAGAACATACATAACCTAACTTTAAAAAAGGATGCACATTTAAAAACCAAAATAACTTTTTTAAATGTCAAGCAGAGCCATCTTTGCGCAATCTGAAGTCAAAAAACTAACTTTTATTTTATCGTGGTCAGGGGTTACACTGATTTTCCTTAAATATCTTTGTCCCACTCACAAAATAGGAACAGATATTTGGAGAACACCAAGCTCAGTTAACTCTGTCAAACATAACTGTGACATAACAGTAAAAAGTCAGTTTCTTTCTTGAAGCTTATGGTGACCACAAAGTGTTCAGCAGCTCTCATCTGAATAGCTACTGAAAATGCTGATGAAACTAACAGCTGTTGGTAGATAATTATGATAAGATTTGAATTAACTAGAGAAAATGCAGCTGTCGATTTGCATCCACTCTTTACATAAAACAGAATAGTCTGCTTTGAAAGTAAGAAAGACAGAGGTCAAAACAAGAAGGCTAAAATTTAATGTAAGAATTTCTGAGCATCACATCTTTTAGAGGGAGAAATGACATTTTCACTACCACTACAGTCTATACATAGATTAACAATTTATTTGAAACAATTTCTTAATGCCAGTATTGTTAAAAAAACCAACCAAACAAACTTTCTCAAAGGTTGGTGTCAAATATTCTTGTCACACGTATTCAAATTCTGTTGTTATTCATTTTCAGCCAATCCACCTTCATCCATCATATTAAGGCACTGAAAGAAAACACTTTTCCATCTGTATCTAATGGAAACACATGAACTTTGTAACATAAGCATTCAGATGACGACAGAGCTCAGCCACTTGAGACCATTTTCTCAGGCCTGTTGAACAGTACTCCAAAATTGACACTCACCAGGCTGCTTAAGAAGTCTTTGCTGTACTTGACGCTTTGATAGGAGACAGAGTATTAACATAGTGCAACCAACAACACAACAAAAAAAAAAGCCACACACAAGAAGTTTTACATAAGTGTGAGCAAAGTGACCATGGTAGGTGCAATGTATATAGTTGTGCATATAAGACATCCAAGAAATAGAAAGTTGCAAGACAAATGCATGAGAATGCTGAGTAGAAAAAAATAAAACCAAAGAGTGTTGGGAGCAAACTTCCTCTCCACTTCTTTCCTAAAAATGCTTGTGGTAGATCTTCTTGACCTCAGTGGTTAAGAATCAAAACCTGCAGTCATGAGTGCCCACTGTACAGCATCACCTCTGCAGTACTGTATACACATGGTTAATTTTAAAATACAAGTATTAAAGGTTAACAGGTTTTTAGGTGCAATAGTGATGACTAATAGCAAGAAAGAACCAACCATTAGTGCAAGTAACATGATGTTATTGAACAAAATTAATAAATTTTATCCTTACAGTTTACAATGGTCTTGATTTGTCAGTCTTCTAAATACTGCCATCAACACACTGTGCTTCCCTAGATGATACATATAAATATACATAAATGAATGTTCAGCTATAACAATTTTCAATCATCAAATGACAACCATATGATGCAACAGTTGAAATAACCAGCTTTGAATACACATTATATATATATTCATTTGAAAGATAATTTTTTCTTTATAACTTTATCTATTTTGCCTAACAACTGTTCACACTTGTTACTACTCTGTCTAGAAATTATGCCTAAATAACATTGATCTTTATACATAATGTCATGTAAATTTCTTCTACATAGGACTAGCAAACCATAGGGAATTCTTGGTTTCTACTTCTACATGCAAGTAGAAAAATATTTCTTTCACAATTCAGTTCAATTATCTCTACTTTTTTTTGCACTCATAAGAAATCCTTAATGGTGGGGAGAGCTGGAAAGTCACAGGCCCCATTCTGAATCAATACATTGTACTAAAAATAAGTCTACTACAAATTTTGTTTCTAAAATTTGAAGCAACTGGTTTTGGTATTGTATCAAGTTAAAACATGACCAAAGATAATGTGAATAATTTATGTGCTCTCTGACTGTAGTCTACATTGTAAAATGAACACAAAGCTGCACAAAAGTGATTCTCTCTGCAGAAACTAGTTTTCTGTGTTATTTTCTTACAGAATATCCCTTATCATGCTTATGATGGATCAAGCTCATGCAGTGGCATCAAAGCTGTAACTAGATGCTCAAAAGTTAAACTTGTCATGCTGTTACTAACTCTAATGAGACAGTTGCTTCCTTTTAATTAAAAAGTTGATTAACTATTGAGAAAAAGACAACCACAAGGACCTGCTGCAAATGGTGTAAAGCCTGTAGGTATTCAAAAAACCCTAACTGAGGCTGTACAGTTCAGGCTACTGTTAATAGGAAACCTCTAAACTCTACACAAATTTATGTTTGATATAAACTGTCAAGGAAATAAATGGTTTATTCTTTTTTTTATCTTTTTTTTTTTCTTCATTTATAACTCATCATTTTCCCTGAAATATATCTTTAGTCATATTTGAAAGCTTTGTGCAAGGATGATTGGTAAAATTCCATCATTTCTCTTCAACACTAGACCACAACAGTGTAGTCTTCATTCCTGTACCATATTAGCACTATAAGCACATGAAAAGCCATAGAACGCCATTTAAGCTTACAACTATGTCATATTCACTTGCTCTGTGCTGGGCTAGGAAACACAGAATAAAAAGGCTAGTAAGTACAGAATTATTAATCTGATTAAGGAAATGAATTGCAGAATCACATGTTTGTTGCAGAGAATGCAAAGTGCTAGAGTGTCTGCATAGATATCCTGGATGTAATTAAGATTTATAAGCCTATTAACATAAACAATGGGGTTAGATAAGTTTATTTAAATTTGTTCACCAATGGCCCAAGATATGGCCACAAGAGCTGCAGAATGCTCAGATGGTCCAAGTATTACAGCTGCGTTAATTAAAAAGATTAAGTGAAAAAGTTTAATTTAAAGCTAGCATAACATTTTACACAGTAAACAAGAGTATATGCAGAGTAGTTTCCCTAGGTACCGTTCTTTACCACTGACCCATAAATGATATGCAGAGTTGCAATTAAAGCTTTCTTCTTTTTCAGCATGCAGTCCCATTGGGTCCTCTCCCTAGGTCTGACCCCTGAAGGCTACATACAAGAATAATTAAAATACTTATTACACCATGAGGTTTGTAGTTCAGAGATCTAACTTGAAAAGGTTTATCTATGTAAACAGCAAAAAGGTTAGTATTAACTTATCTTTGGTGAGGAAAACATAATACCTATTAGAAAGATCAAAAAACTACCTAATATATTAGAAAATAAACATGCTCAAAAGAAGAGGATTAAAAGCATTGCTTATCAGCATGCCTCCTGCTCAGGGAGTGAAGAGATTGCCTGCAAATTATACAGTTTATATGTATATAGATATTAATATTTTGGGAACCAAAAAGACTCTCAGAATCATTCTTGCAGGACATGACTCTAATATTTCAACAAATACTTTCCTCTGTTGAGGAAAATGTTCCCATATAAAAGTAGCATGGTAGAGTTCCTTATTCTACATACTGTCTTAGTCTGAGAGTGCATGTGTGCTGTTTGAGCAGCATAGCATCTAACGAGCAGCACTGTGGCTAAGCAACTCCCTGTTTCTGGGACAGTAACAAAAAGCTGAAGTAGATAGAACGGACAATAGGTAGACAAGCAGCAGGTGAAGTGTGAAACAATTCTAACAGCAAGGATGGATTCATTGCACAAAGGTCACGTCTTATCTTTCTTGTATGAGGCAATGTAATGACCAGTATGTACCAAAGCCAGAAGATTTTACTTGTGATTTCAGAATAGACTGGTAAAACAAAGAGGAGGCGCCACACTTCTTATTAGCTTTTCATCAGCTCCCATTAAGTGGTAGGTGCAATAGAACTTTACCATAGTGAATGAGGTGTGAAACTGCATGTTATAATTTCTTTCAATGCAAAATCTGACAGCCCTACTGGAGTTCATTGTATAATATGCCCTGATGGCATCACAAGTTTTGTAATTCACATACATTTTACCTTCTAACCATTTTTGAAGTTGGAGATGTATAATTATTCTATTTGGTTGTTTAGTTTTTTAATTTTCTATTTATTATTTATCCATTTTATTTTTGTTCGTTTTACATTTTTTTTTATTTAACTTATCAATGAAATGATATTTTTCTTGAGATTTGTGAGTTTCACAGTCTAGCTTGGCAAAGAAGATGATGTGAAAGGAGTTTCTGGAAGTCTCTACAGCTCACAAGCTTATGATATAACTGCCTGTTATGCCAAAGTCAGACAAAACTTAGCAGCATCTATTTAACAGTTCTTCTACACAGAAAAGTGTTTTTAACTCAAAACCTTCTGAAGTTAATAGATGCCAATGAACTTTGGAAATGTTCTTTCTTAATGATCAGGCTAACATACAGTATTCTAGTCTGTGCTCTGAACAACCATTAAGAAATTGATCTTCCACAGTACAGACATATGGGTTAAGGAATGGTTATTGCTTCATACTGCACTGGATTTGCTCCTGCAGTCACAATAATGTGTTAAGGTTTAGAACAAGGCATTTAATTTTTATTTTCTGCAATTTTAATCTGTATAACGGAGATATAAACACTACCCTAACCAGTAATGGTCCCCTTTAAAATACTGGAATGGCACTGAATGAGCTTCATGTGAAAGGAATTTCCAGAATGCTATTATGCCTACCAGACATCACATCTATGATGAAGTAGGAGAACAGAAATAATTCCTTTTGCAGACATCATAAAAATATAGCTGTTCAGTAACTTGATGCATGTTACACTGGTTTCCCTGAATTCAGTCCCAAAACTTTTATGTTGCTTGTAAAAAACAATTCCTCTTTTTACCTGTTTCTGGCCAGTCACTAACATACAGTGAACATCCCTTCATTAAGATTACATTAATTTGCTTATTTCTATAGAATCACAGCATTGTTGGAAGGATCTTAAAAAGCTTTCTCATTCACTTCTCTGCCTCAAGATTGACATTATTCTGTAATTTTGATGGGGTTTGTTTCAGTTATTTATAAGCATATATCAAGATTTTACACATTTTATGTATTTGGGAAGTTATCTGTCAACTAACTGATTAATATTAAAAATAGTTTAAAAGTTTTGAGAAACCTACTATTTTGAGAGGGCAGGAGATGGACATCAAAATCCTCACTAAGATTTGCAGAAAACAGAAATTAGCTTTAAAGTCCTTCTTTCCCTTATTCCTATGATTTGCAGATAAGAGAACATTCCTCAGAAGTGCCATGATACTCTGTGTGTGTTCTGTGACAGCTTACGGTTGGTAGGTCTTGACAGTTTTTAATTAAAACATTGATCTTCTCCACATAATCATTCCTATTTGATTACATACACAAAATGTCCAATCATAGTTATTTCAGAATATGTTTATATTCTGGTTTAGCAGTGGTAATTCCTACTACTCCTACCCAGTATAATTATTCACTGTCCAAAAGAGAGATGTAATCACAGTAGTAGGTCACTTTCATCAACGTATATTACCAATACAGAAGAGAGCAGTTACTAAGGGAAAATTATTGAAAAAACTGTAGTAGAATATAATTTTTTATCAGAATGGCTATACCAGTTAATCTCTCTCAGTTGATAAAGTCCACAGAATTGCACCTGTCCACACAGAAAAGATTGGCATCTATTTGGGATTCAGAAGTACAAGCTGTGTTGCTGAAGCAGTTCCTGACTATGTAAATCTTCTTGTTCAGTGCAAGATGCTGTGATGCATCATTAAGTGACTTGTCTCATACTTTATGCTAGATTAAAAGATTCTGCATTTTCACCAGACTGAAGAACTTCAGAAATGAAATATGACCAGAATTGGCTGCGGAAACAGGATTTGTTAGTAGCTTACTCCAGAAAATCTGTATACCGTAAGTCTCTCTACCCTATGCCTTTTTCTCAACCAATATCAAATGTTTCTCCTAACTCTTATCACATCTAGAGTAGGATATTCAAAAATATGACAACTGACAGCAAAAGGAATCAAATAAGTAACATTTAGAAAAATCTATCACAACTATGACACAAATGATTAATTGCAAAACATTTCTACTGTGGTTATTAATTTCTTAATTCAATATATTAATATTAATTAATATTGTCATTGTTTAACTCTGCTAAACACAATTTCTTGCTTTCAGTTTCACAGAAATCAGAACATACCTTGACTCTTTGACTATCACAAGGTTTTGAAATACTAAAACTAGCATGTCTCTGTGAACTTATTTCTGCTTGATTTGTAAGGACATTTCTGTGTAGAAAGGTTCAGAAAAGAAATAAATTGAAAATTCCAAAAGAGGAGAAAAATAAGAAATAAATAAGAAATATTCTTTTTGGAAGTTCCTATGCAATAAGAAATTTTAATCGTCAGAATTTTTTGACTTTGACAAAAGTTTGAGCCAAAGAGAACTGCTCACCTTAGTACAGTTCCAAGGTTCCAAGCATAAAAACTGGCAATCTAAAGCCCCTAGACTGATCATTTCAGAGATCTCAAAGTTTCCAGAGTTCCTTGCTGCAGGTACAGAATCAGAAAGGATAAGAGAAAAGTATAAGCTCTTTAACCAAAAGACTGAAATTTCTTTTGATTTCTCAACTGAACATGAGATTAACATTACTACTCATAAAGCAATGGTCATATTTGCATTTCTGTCCAGAATCCAAAGCTTTAGCTCCTTGGAGGCTCTCATCCATTTACCTGGAGCTACAGGCCTTGAAAATTCCATATTTATTAGGCATAAGTCCATCTAAATATGTTCCTCAGCTCAAGAAGCAAAACTAACATCCAAAACCTGGACTCTATTCTCTTTCCTTGGAGAGAAGTAGTCAATGAAACAATTCAATTTTACTTGTTGAAAATGCAGAGAATAAAACCAACTTCATCAGGTTTATATCTGGCTCACTGGATGATTCCTGTTCCTGGTTACAAGTTATAATAAAGATAAAGATAAATAGCTACTTAAGAATTTAAACAACATTAAGGAAGTGATTTAATTTCCAGTCTGCTTTTTGCCAGCTGAAGGAAATTTTTTCACTACAGTCCTTAGCTATATGAATCCATGTGATATTATTTGAACCTTTGCAAACTTCAAATTGGTTTTTCTTTATTTCGTGACTTCCTAACGTAAAACAGAAAATAAGTGCAGATTCTCCTGGAAGGCATGCTAAGGCACATGAAAACCAACAAAATGCTTGGTGACAGCCAGCATGGCTTCCCTAAGGGGAAATCCTGCCTGACCAATTTGGTGGCCTCCTATGAAGGGGCGACGGAACTGATAGACGGGGTAGAGCAGTTAACGTCATCTACCTGGACTTGTGCGAAATGTTCAACACTGTCCCACACGACATCCTTGTCTCGAAATTGGAGAGACATCAATTTGATAGGTGGACCACTTGATGGGTAAAGAACTGGTTGAATGGCCAAACATAAACAGTTGTGGTCAATGGCTCAGTGTCCAGCTGGAGACCAGTAACAAGTGGTGTTCCTCACGGATCAGTGTTGGGACGGGTCTTGTTCAACATTTTTGTTGGTGGCATGGACAGTGGGATTGAATGCGCCCTCAGCAAGTTTACCGATGACATCAAGCTGTGTGGTTTGGTGGATACGCTGGAGGGAAAGAATGCCATCCAGAGGGACATTGACACATACAACTGCAGGCTTTGAAAATGTGAGATGTTTAATCAACTTCATAGACTGAAACCCATCTTTTAGATAAAGCATTCAAAGGGTATTTTCCATGGATGTAATATTCACCCTTGAACTTTCTTATATCCCATTGAGCACCATAAGACAATGGAAGTATTTCACTAGAGCTAAGGGCTATAAACAATCAGTGAAAATGGTGTATCTAAGGTTAAAGAGATACAGATTGTCACCAAATTCTTTATGAGGTCCCAGAAGCATTTCCACCTGTTTTCTCTATAAAAGAAAAAGGAAAGAAAAAGTTGTCCGTGAGGTATTTTAATGCAAGAACTTCAAAGTCAACCAGAAGTAGAGTTCACATCAATGTCCTTAATTAAAAAATAAAATTAAATACAGGAATAAAGTAAGCCTTGCAGTTCAGATGAATTATTTTGAATCAGTATCTTCTGCCACTTTATAAAATGATGAAGTTGATGATTTAAGGAACAGAACTTCATAACTCAAAAAAGTTATAAAGCATGTATGTTTATTTTTGCACAGGGTGCACAGGGGATCGCTTCTCCTAACTCGCACAGTGAGAGCTCAACAAGTTAGATATTTATTACACAAAAACATATATATTCATTAAATATCACAAGCATAGGAGGAGATTATTACAATTAGTTCCAAGAACTCATTAATACCATTTTCCTTCCCTCTATGCCTGCACACTGCCCTCTGGTGGTCTTGGGCCAGGGTCTTCTGGATGAAGTAAGAAGTCTTCCTTGCCATGCATTTTTCACCCTTGGCACAGTTTTCCTAGCTGGCAACCTCAAGCTTTATAGAGACTAGCTGAAACAAGTTCTTGTCAGGCAGTCAGCTTCTTGAAGGAAAAGGGTCCCTGATCTTAAACAATGTGCTTCGGCTACCTATTCTATTCTGGGTTATAGTTTAACCACAAGACTAGCGAGAACAAGAATATACTTGCTCCATATACTAAGTTAAGACAATCAATACGTATTTTGAAGAAAACTCTTAACCCTTTCCTTAGTCCATTACTATTCCTCACATCACTAAGAGTTCACCAAATCAGTCTTAAACATAACTACTGTGTGCTCAGATTTGAAGATAGATGGCAGATTATATATTTGTTAGCTTTGCTGATGAATAGGTGGTGATAGGCCTTGTAATATTTTGGGATAAGATGCATAAGCACAGTTTGTTTTCAAACTAAAATTTATTTCAGATGCATTCCAAAACATGTTGAATGCTTTTCAGGAACTCAGTTTTAGTCTCAGCTTTGGCGCCAGCTTACTAGTCTGTTTTACATTTGAAAGGAAGATGAGTAGAACAAAATAAACTGCAGTTGAAGTTTTTAATAAGTCCTTTCCTGTTTGTGGCCTCAGGATCTTCCTGGAGTATACAGAGTACAAGCCTTGCATAGCCATCCACAATGGTAAGCTAATGACAGCTGCCAGCTATAAAAACCCAGGATGTTTTAATTTACTATTCCTTAAACAGTACATATCAGTTAATTGTTAGATAAGTCTATTAAAACCTGATCTTATAGCATTTAGAATACATCCAAGTGTTTGGAAAAAAGAATAGCTATGTTATATTTCAGTTCTTTTTTAGGAATTTACTGAAATAATACTAGCACTTCTTAGTAAATGTGTTCATGTGACTTATTGAGAAATTTCAGTTGTCACACTCTTCTTTCTTTACTGATATGAAAGTTTCCACAGTACCAATAATTGTTTTCTTTAATACCTACATTCCTGTTTCATGACATGCATTGCATGATTTCACAAAAAAA
>NDXB01022603.1:45917-64380 GCA_002631895.1 Agapornis roseicollis
AAAAAAAAAAAAAAAAAAAAAAAAAAAGACAAGAAGAGTACTGTATAAAGAGTTCTCCACCCCTAGTTACATTGCTTCTTTGAAAACCTCCACAGGTTCACATGCCTTTGCGTGTTTGTCATGAACAACGTAAAGGTTCAGTCAATTGCTTTCTTGTACACACAACCTACGAGAAGAATTTGTCAGAAATAGGTAAGCAGGCTCTTTGTGTCAGCGCACTGGTAGCTACAACCTTTACAGTCTGCCTCCTCACCTTCCATGCTTTTTTTTCTGCACTTACCCTAGTCTCAAACTAATTTCTATTTTAGAAGGAAGTACTATGAAGATGAATCCTCACCCTTGCAAATAGGTTGCTGGGTTGTCTCCCAAGGCCACGATTTTTAACAGCTGATGATTCTGTTCAAAAAGTTATTCTGAAAGGTGGAGCACGTTTTGGCACCAAGACACTGCTTTCTAGACATGTTCCGGTGTAGATGTTTTAACATTTCTACTAATTCATTCTGAGTATTCTCAAAAAAATTCTTTCCATAGAGATTGATCAAAATTGATCTCTATACAAAGCTTGGAAGTCTCTGCTATTACAGGTGTGAGCCTCCTACAAAACAATTTACTACGGAATTTTTGTTTGTGTAGAAGTAGAGAAAATACTACCTCATATAGACTTACATAAGTTCCACAAAGCTGTCCTACTTTTGTTCATGCTGTTTTACTACTACACTAAATCTGCTACTCTGTCTCCTGTGTAGGTTGCCTGAAATGGGTAATCCATCTACATTATCCATCTTCCAACACCACAGTCAAATTTTTTTCCTAAATTTACAACGTATTATGAAGTGTTCAGACCCCTTCAGAAACCAAAGCTGGCTTACAAGAACCTTTGAATATATTTAGCAGTTATCTTTTACTAACATTTCTCCCAAAACTATCTTGTGCAACCTTGAATAAACCACAAAACCTCCGAGCAACTCTATTCCCCCATCTGTTTAACAAAAAAATACTATAATCAAAGTGATAAATAGTAACATCAAAATTTTCACCTTCCCTTATGGTCCAAGAGAGTTAGAAGTCAAATAGGAGCACTAAGAATTCCATTCCTTCTCTTGGTCAGCTGAAAATATGTATCTGAGGATAATCATTTGGTCTTTGTGGCTGAAACATTTAAAGTGATTTTTTTCAGAAGGAGCCCAGAATAATGGAGGGTACACTGAAGCAATACAAACCCCTCATTTTAAAACAAACCAGTGAGTCTACTAAAAGGATATTCTATCTCTTGTCCTTGCCATTTTTCAGAGGAATGTGTCCAGCTCTTGCATTGCTTCTAGCTGTGCAATATTAATTTCTCACAAGTTAATGTTTTCCAGCTGTGGCTCTAACTGAGGTTAGAGTGTGAGTTTTAATTTTAGATAGGAAAATATACCATGGTATTTAAGTATCTCAATATTTTATAAAGACAGTTTTCTTAAAAAATAACTCAAACCTCACTATATGGGGTATTAGGAGAAACTATTTTTAAATCTGAGATTTTTTATTTCTTCATTAAAAAAAGCAAACAAAACAACCCGAACAGTTTTTAATACACGAAGGGAATGAACTGTCTTCATAAGGAAAAAAATTGCTTCATCTTAGCGGGCTATCCATTCATCATGGCGTGTAAGACATACTTCTTGCAAAGAAGTTGAAAACAAGAGAAGAAGAAGCCTAAGCTACATTTCCTGTTTCTAAATGAACATGTCAACCAGCATGTTCCTAAACAAAGATAAGCCAAAACAAGAAAAACTTCAATGCATCCTGTGAAAGGACATATTTTTAAAGTGTTTCTTTATTTAGGCAGGTATCCAAAATCCACCTCCTACATGAATTGAGGGTATAGTCTTCTTTTACAGCTGAGATAGAAATCAGGCCCAGTAAAGCACTCAGTGTTGCATGATAGTTTTAGGTCCTACACCTGGGTTGGAGCAATGCCAGGCACAGCTACAGGTTGGGCAGAGAAGAGATTCGGAGCAGACCTGCAGAGAAGGACTTGGGGGTGTTGGTTGATGAGAAAATGAACATGAGCTCCCTGCATTGTGCGTTCAGAGACCAGAAAGCCAACTGCATACTGGGCTTCATCAAAAGAAGTGTAACCAGCAGCTTGAAGGAAGTGATCCTGCCCCTCTACTCTGCTCTCATGAGACCTCACCTGGAGTATTGTGTGTAGTTCTCTTGTCCTCAACATAAAAAGGCCATGGAGCTGTTGGAACAAATCCAGAGGAAGGCCACGAGGATGATCAGGGGACTGAAGCATCTCCTGTACGAAGACAGGCTGAGAAAGTTGTGGCCGTTTAGCCTGGAGAAGAGAAGGCTGCATGGAGACCTCATAGCATAGAAGACCTATGGGGATGCTGGGGAGGGACTCTTCATTAGGGACTGTAGTGACAGGACAAGGGGTAACAGGTTCAAACTTAAACAGGAGAGGTTTAGATTGGATCTAAGGAAGAAATTCTTTCCTGTGAGGGTGGTGAGATGCTGGAATGGGTTGGCCAGGGAGGCTGTGAGTGCTCCATCCCTGGCAGTGTTCAAGGACAGGTTGGATGAAGCCTTAGGTGGCATGGTTTAGTGTGAGGTGTCCTTGCTTATGGCAGGGGTGTTGGAACTTGATGATCTTAAGGTCCTTTCCAACCCTAACTGTTCTATGATTCTATGATAGTTTTAAGTGATAGCTTTAAGTGCATACAAATTCATGCCTCTGAAAATATTGAAGTACCTACGGCCACACCACCCTGAAAATGCCCAATCTCGTCTGATCTCGGGCCCCACGTTGGATAATGTCCTGGGTTCAGCAGTGACAGTCATCTTTTTCTTCTTCATAGTTACTGGTGCAGCACTATGGTTTTGACTTTCGGCCTGGGAACAAAACTGTAGCACCAATGTTTTTAGTTACTGCTCAAATGTTATGTCTGACCAAGGACTTTGTGAGCCTCATGCTCTGCCAGGGAGGAGGGGAGGCCAGGAGGAAGCAGAGACAGGATACCTGACCCAAACTGACCAAAGAGGTATTCCAGATCACAGCACGTCATGCCCAGGATGTAACTGAGAGTTACCTGGAAGGGCTAGCTCTCTGGGGGGTTGGAGGAGGTATTTGTTCACTGCTTGGTCGGGCAGGGTGGGGTGAGTTATCTGTGTGGTTGGTGAGATGCTGTATTCTCTTCCCTTGTTATTTCCTTTATCATTATTATTATTGGTGGTAGCAGTAGTGATTTATGTTATAACTTAGTTACTAAACTGTTCTATCTCAACCTGTGGGAGTTGCATTCTTTTGATTCTCCTCCCCATCCCTCCAGGAGCAGGGGGAGGGCAAGAAAGGGGGGGGTTGAGTGAGTGAACGAGATGCGTGGCTGGGTTTAAACCATGACAATCTTTAACATCAAAAAAGGACACATACACTGCATAGTGGATAAGCAGGGATTTTCAACTATAATGTATTCAGGCACTATTTGGCATCTAAGTCTTTTCAATTTACGTCTTAAAATATTTTATTGGACAAAAAAAAAAAAAGGTGAAAAAAAANTATAATGTATTCAGGCACTATTTGGCATCTAAGTCTTTTCAATTTACGTCTTAAAATTTTTTATTGGACAAAAAAAAAAAAGGTGAAAAAAAATAGGTCAAGCGACTGGTTCTTTTATACAAGAAGAAACAGGAAAAAGGAAAAAATATACTTTTTCATTAACAATAAATCCATCATTGGAAACCTCTAGGACATTTCTAGTACCATAAGCCAGTATTTGTACATTAACTCAGGAGTGTAGAATAGATGTCGGGATGTTTCACCCTGCCTCTCACCTGTACTTGTGCTGGACCCTACTACTTCTAGTTCAAGAAACTCAGCAAATAACTTAGGTCATCTTATTAGAAAACATTAGTCCTTTCAATGATAAGAAGTATTTTTATGTCAAGAAGCAGAATTACTGCCACAGATTTTTTAATCAATAGTCATATATTAAAGAGCTACATAAAGACTAATTTAATAAAAAGATGTCTTCAGATTTAAAATCCACATTTTCTTTACCTTTCCTCTTAAGCTGCTTTCTGACCAAAGCCACCACATTTTTTGTTTATCTACAATGTAATAGACCACAGCTCAGCTGCAGTCTGTTTCCTCCCATGTCATTTACATAATCCTTAAACCGCATAATGAATCTTGTTACAAAGGACATTGCCATTTATGTGATAACTCAGACACCTACCACAGTCAAAATGTTAAAAAATTAGACCACAATGTTTTACAATTCCCATTATGAAGCATTGCAGAATGGGGCGTATTATTAGCTCCAAAAGCTGCTTTATGAAATCCCCTCATTTCTTCAATTTTTTTTTAACCTGACTGAAAAATTCAGACAGCACTGGCATGAAAAAAAAGACCTAAATATCACTCCTATATATCAAATTCAATTCTTGGGCTGGTACATCTGGCCAACTATTTAAATCTCATTTCTGATTAAGTACCTCACAAACACTTTTTCTTAACACATAGAAGTAACTTTTAAAATCTGTTTACTGACATTCTAGCTTAAACTTAAACCCAAGAACATAATCTATCTTGATTACAGCTACATATTTATATTAACCCTTTTTAAGGTACTTAAGGTGACAATTTAAAGAGAATTAGCGAGGCTTGCAGCTCAAAATGGTTACAGCGTGTCTGTTCTGGTGTCTCACTCACAGATAAGCTCTTTAGAATGACTCAGAATCTGTACTAAAATGCAGATTGCTTTTATAAACACTTAATTTACTGGCATCTATTTCTTCTATTTATTCTTCAAGTCCTCAATTAATTTGTGAGACGGCACCATGCCAGTCTAGGAGATGAGTAGGATCACTGGCAGGAAAAACACTATGCAAGAATAGGTGTAAAGGCATGATTTCCCAGCTTGAAATGGTTCTTCACCTGTGATTAAAAGGATGTGTAATCACTAGCCTAGCTCTAAACCCAATTAGCTTTGATAAAAAATATCCACTGTGCAGCCAGGTATGGTGAGCTTTATGACCTTGGTGAATTAAATGGATTCCTATGTGGTTTCCTTCTGTGAGCTAAACTGCTTTATCATATTACACTCAGCTGAAAGCAAGGAAGCAGTTCCAGGATAAATCAATAAAAGGTCATTTGCTAGTATAGAGCTTATTCTTAACAGAAAGCCATGTGAAAGAGACTTAAGCAACAGAAAATTTATTCATGTATCCCTTCAAAAAAAGCATTGGAGATTTAGAGCACTTAATTTTCTGGCCATACCTGCAACACCACCAAATAAAAATACTGGCATAATACATCTGAACTTTGATGAACATAGGCTTTTGTTGTAGTTTAAACCCAACCACGCAACTCATTCACTCACTCAACCCCCCTTTCTTACCCTCCCCTGCTTCCAGAGGGATGGGGAGCAGAATCAAAAGAATGCAACTTCCACAGGTTGAGATAAGAACAGTTCAGTAACTAAGGTATAACACAAATCACTGCTGCTACCACCAATAATAATAATGATAAAGGAAATAACAAGGGAAAAGAAAACAGCATCTCACCAATCACCGACAGAAAACTCACAACACCCCAACCCAACTGAGTGCTGACCGACCACCTCTTCCAACCAACCCGAGGGAACTCGCCCTTCTGGGTAACTGCCAGTTACATCCTGGCCATGACGTGCTATGGTATGGAATACCTCTTTAGTCAGTTTGGGTCCTGTCCCTCCTTCCTCCCCTCCCCACCCCCCCGGCAGAGCATGAGGCTCACAAAGTCCTTGGTCAGGGCAAACATCACTTAGCAACAATCAAAAACATCGGTGTTATCAGCCTTGTTCCCAGGTTAAGTCAAAACACCAGCTACTAAGGAGAAGAAAAACTGACTGCAATTGCTGAACCCAGGACAGCTTTCCATTCCAAAAACCTGTTCTGGGACAGAAGCCTAAATTTTCTCAGAACCTTGGTCAATGAGAATATGAACATGAGCTGACAGTGTGTGCTTGCAGCCCAGAAAGCCAAGCGTATCCTGGGCTGCATCAAAAGGAGCGTGACCAGCAGGTCGAAGGAGGTGATCCTGCCCCTCTACTCTACTCTCATGAGACCTCACCTGGAGTATTGTGTGTAGTTCTCTTGTCCTCAACATAAAAAGGACATGGAGCTGTTGGAACAAGTCCAGAGGAGGGCAATGAGGATGATCAGGGGACTGGAGCATCTCCCATACGAAGACAGGCTGGGAAAGTTGGGGCTGTTTAGCCTGGCGAAGAGAAGGCTGCGTGGAGACCTCATAGCAGCCTTCCAGTATCTGAAGGGTGTCTCTAAGATTTTTCCAGGCACGGAGGTGAGACTGACTGGTCTGTAATTCCCTAGTTAGTATGAAGAAGAAGATGAAGACACAAATGACCTAGAAGAAAATCAATACTACTGACACCAGAAAAAATGGAATGACACCACAATCCCATTAACAGACAAATTCCCAACAATTTTACTGCCTAGAAACTATAATAATATCAATATTCTCCAAATGTGATTTCCAAACCAACATTTTCTTGTGATGAAAGAAGCAGCTTTCACCAAGTGTAAAAAAGTGTTTTATTTAATAAAAGTTGAAGAAATAAGAAAATAGTGGTAACATGTGGACTGGCTGTGTGATAACAGACATCTTGTGAGCAATCCCGAGGCCTTGGTGTTAAGGTAGCCTGCATGAGAATGGTCATGTAATCAAGATAAACTGAAGGCCATAGATGAGGGACTGCAGAAACACCAGCTGCAAGATTGCAGAAGTAAGCAGAACAAAAAAGCTGCTGAGAAATTCTGAGGGTTGAGTTCCCAGGATTGGTGTTATTCAGTCATAGCATTGCTAAGGTTTAAGGTGCCCAATCAACAATTTCCAAGTCAATGTAGCTGTACTAAGTATCTCTATATAAGATTAACACTTTGTCTAATAAAATAGCATTTGTGTGATCACATTGATTGTCTCAGCATTTTCCATGGGAATCTTGATTCAGCAGTAACAGAATAATATAGAGGTTAAATTATTTTGAGATACTGAGTTACATGTATTCTAACATTGCCTTCAATATTGCCTTGTCATACAGGACAAGCAAGACTATGTAAGGAGTAATTATTTCAACATTATTAACACTGCAACTATGCTTTCAGTGGGTAAAAATGAGATCGAAACAGACCAAATAAAGACTGTTTTAATTATGTATGAGATACCAATCTTAAAAATGAGGAAAGAAATTTGTATAGAAGGAAGAAACAGAATAAACTGTTTCTGTGCATTGGACCAACTTTTTGTTCCTGTTCTTCAGGTAAATTTTTCATGGATTTCTGTAATAATTTTGATATCATGAAAATAGCAAGCATTCCTACTACCTAAACCAGAAAAGCAGCAGCTCCAAACTGATAAAGCTCAAGGAGTGAGCTCTGAAGTATATGTAAATTTTTCTGCTTTCAAATTACTATTATCACTGCTTTCCAGGGACAGCTTGCTTGCTTCAGATGTAATTAGAATCTACCTTTGTTTAATTAAAACCATGTTAAAAAGATATAGAGAAATGCTGTTAAACATATTCAGGCTGCAGCTGCTTGAAGTCATTCACAATAAAACCAGTTGGATATGGTACCCAATTTTAAGCATTAGTTTTTTCAGTACATACAGTGATTCATCCCTATTTTCATTCTTTGCTGCTGTATTCTTCTGTAATTTAAACAAAAAATGTCGTTTACCAGGGTACCTGGACATTTTATCACCAGACATTTCTGTGAGAGCAAAATTTTTTCAAGGTTTAATGATCCCAGGTTCAGCAGTCATTGAAATATTCATCAGTCACTGAAACCTTAACTGCAGCTTTCATTGAAAAAATGCAATCATAGCTGTTAACTCTACATTTAAAAGATGTTTTTATATGTTGCACAAAGAAACAAAGAAATAAGGCTATCAGTTCCAAATAGACAGGCTAAATACAATTCCTGTATCAATGATTCCGCATAATTTTGCTTGTTATCTAAGCCTTCCCTTCTTGAGTATGTATTTTTATAGAAGCCTGTGAGTATGTGACAGTTTTGGCAATGGTTTCCTTCCCAACAATGCTCCAAAAGGCATCTTTAATACACATGTCATCCAGAAGGGAGGTCAAGGGTCCACCAGCTTGACAATGTCATTACCCAATTCACTGTAGCTCAAAAGTATAGCTGGGAGAGCTTTACCAAGCCCAGCCAAATCAAGGTTCCAAATTCATACTTTTCCAGCAATTACAGGAGGCCTTCCAAGCATACATGTCTTTCTTTAGATAGCTTTTAATGATCACTTTTCCCTGCAAAACAGAGAAATGGCACTCTGGTAGAGTAATTGAGTAATACATCTTCAAAATAGTATACTCTAACAATGACAGACAGCTGGGAGCCATTCTAGAGCACTGCTGTCATTGAAGTTGTCTTTTATCAAGACCATTGTTACTGATTTTAAACACTTAATTACGTTTAATTATTGAAGAAAAAAACTCATTGCAGTTCAATAGTATGTCATTAGACATCTTGACTGTACTGGAATAGCTTTTCCTTGCATGTTCTTTAATGCTCACTTTTTCTTACACATATACATGCATGCATGTATGCACATAACCACTTAGCAAAACATGCGTATCTTGAAAACCAGTGGAAAGCTGCTGATCTGAATATGTTCCAAAGTTCAAAACATCTAGCAAACATAAGGGCAGTGGGGGGGGGTAGTGTGTGAGAGAAACTGGGGCCAAAACCTAACTCATTGTGGGACAAGACAACTGAAACAAACAAAAAAAACTTGTTTTCTATGGACAGAAAAAAAAAAAAAAAAAAAAAAAAAAGAAAAAAAATGTGTCCTTTCATANGTGTGTGAGAGAAACTGGGGCCAAAACCTAACTCATTGTGGGACAAGACAACTGAAACAAACAAAAAAAACTTGTTTTCTATGGACAGAAAAAAAAAAAAGAAAGAAAGAAAAGTAGTACAATGTGTCCTGTCAGTAAAACAGATGTGGAAGCAAAGAGTTAGCAAGCTTTAAAGGCTAGGTTCTCACACACTTAATTTAACCAATTGTAACTAGTTGCTCTGTGCTTCATTGTATATGTATCCAATCTTAATACTGCAAGTCACTGATTATTTATCCACTAATACAGCAAGTTATTGTATATGTATCCAGGTATAATACACCAAGTATCCAATTAGAATACAGCAAACTATTGAATTAATACAGTTAGCTATTGTATATGTATCTGATTATAATACAGCAAGCTAGTGTAAGCAGGTGCAGACAGCAGTATAAAAAGGGTAGACGCTTTGTAATAAATGGCTTTGGTCTGATCACACTGATCTCTGATGGAGTCCATTTTTCTGTGGCATTGGTTGATAAAATAGGCACAGGTAAGGTATACATCTGATGTAAGCTTTTCAAGCAATGATTTTGTACCCAAATATCTTCAACCATCTCTTGAAGTTGTATGGGGCTTTTTCAATCTTTTAGTAATATTACTGTCATCAAATGAGAATCACAGGAAACATTTTTCAAGGATATGATGGGACAAGACCATCTTCAAGAAGCCTGTGGTGGCAAATTTTAGCTTAACAGATGCTGAATAAATGAACATACCTGAAATATGGACTTGAATACATACATGCAAACTGGTCCTGAAGCAATGCCAGGATGTGTAGCAATGTGTCCTGGGTTTAGCAGTAGCAGTCATTTTTTCTTTGTGGTGCAGTACTATGGTTTTGACTTTCAGCCTGGGAACAAAACTGATAGCACCAGTGTTTTTAGTTACTGCTCAAATGTTTAGTCTGAGCAAGGGCTTTGTGAGAGTCACGCTCTGCCACGGAGGAGGGGAGGCCGGAAGGAAGCAGGGACAGGACACCTAACCCAAACTGACCAAAGAGGTATTCCAGATCACAGCACGTCATGCCCAGGATGTAACTGAGAGTTACCTGGAAGGGCTAGTGCTCTCTGGGGGGTTGGAGGAGGTATTTGTTCGCTGCTCGGTCAGGCAGGGTGGGGTGAGTTATCTGTCGTTTTTTGGTGAGATGCTGTATTCTATTCCCTTGTTATTTCCTTTATCATTATTATTATTGGTGGTAGCAGCAGTGATTTATGTTATACCTTAGTTACTGGACTGTTCTTATCTCAACCTGTGGGAGTTGCATTCTTTTGATTCTCCTCCCCATCTCTCCAGGAGCAGGGGGAGGGCAGGAAAGAGGGGGGTTGAGTGAGTGAACGAGCTGTGTGGCTGGGTTTAAACCATGACACAATGGAATGCAAGTAACGTACTAAATCAGAGCCTTTCACAGCTGTTAACTCCCTGTTTCTGGTATCTATCTGGTGTTTTGTCAGGGATTTATAGACATCAAAAGCAAAGTGATGTCATAATGGCATGGTTTTAAGTATTAATCTAGGAATAATAAACATTCTAATTTGATCTTTATTGTCAAAAAGACAAGTGATATACATATCAGACAAAGTTTTGTCAGCAATATCACTTGTCATAAATCCCAGATGCATTTCAAGATGATGGGAAATGGTACCTTGGGAAATAAGGGACTTCCTTACGGGTTAAAACCAACTGAATTTTACATCTTCCAGCTCCATATGGATGTCTTAGATCCCTTAGGAAGTTACTGGATGTCTGCATGTCGGAAACTTATCTGAGTCCTTGCTGTCTGGATGGGTAGCTGTCTAAGGCAACTTATCAGCTAATATTACAGTTTAGCTCTTTTCATTATTTTATTCCCTTTTCTAAATGATGTGATGTCTGTTCAAACACAAGTGCTGCTTAAAGTCCATTAAATCAGATACACAGGATTGTCACACAGGCCTCAAAGACCTTTCCCTGAGCAGGTTTCCTGTTGCCAGGACATCTGAACCAGCAAGCTGTGAGAAGAGCTTTCTGCAGACTCCTGTAAGACCATTCTGAAACTCTTTTTCCTAATTTAACTGGTTTTCGACATCTCAGCCTTGGAGGCAGCTAAGAAAGCCCAGTTGGAGGCTAAGGTCAATCTCATTGTTTGTCATTCCTCAACTTTGCAGCAGCTGAATTCTGTAAACTGGACCTCCTCTTGCCTTTCGCACTTTAACAGATACATAACCTGACAAGTCAATTCTTACTCGAACAAAGTCAGAGGGGACTACTGTATTATTTTTTACAGTCTTAATTCCCCCAAAAACAATTAAAAGCATATTCAAATATGGATGCAATAGTTGAAGCAAAAAGTGACAGGGCTGGATGTAAGAAGTATTTTCTACCCTTCTACTCCTGCATTAAGCTAGTCCTTTTTCCTATCAGTACAGTGGCTTTAAATCCTTTTCTTAGAGAAGCTCTGAAAAAGTGATTGAATTATTGGAAAGTTAATTTTAACATAATGTTTTTCTTCACTTAACAAACATTTGCACTGCTATATAGTGTTTAATACATCATACTTTATGTGAAGCTCAGTTACAGACTAAAATGTCAAGCATTAATATAAAGCTTTGTATTTTCATTTTCATTTCTTGCATAAAATAAACCAACTGTTTTAAGTTTTACATTCTTCCTGTGAAAAATTGAAGACTGAGTTGGAGGTAAACCACAGCAACATATGAAGTCTCAATCTCAGGCTGGAGACAAGTAACGTGTGGTGTCCCTCAGGGATCGGTGTTAGGACTGATTTGTTCAACATCTTTGTTGTTGACATGGACAGTGGGATTGAGTGCGCCCTTAGCCAGCATGCCATCCAGAGGGACCTTGACATGCTTGTGACGTGGGCTGATGCCAACCTCATGAAGTTTAACCAAGACAAGTGCAAGGTCATACACCTGGGTTGGAGCAATCCCAGGCATAGCTACAAGTTGGGCAGGGAAGAGATTCAGAGCAGCCATGCAGAGAAGACCTTGGGGGTGGTGGTCATTGAGAAAATGAACATGAGCTCCCTGCAGTGTGCGCTTGCAGACCAGAAAGCCAACCATATCCTGGGCTTCATCAAAAGGAGCATGACCAGCAGGTTGAAGGAGGTGATCCTGCCCCTCTGCTTTGCTCATGTGAGACCCCACGTGTAGCATCGTGTGCAGTTCTGGTGTCCTCAACATAAAAAGGACATGGAACTGTTGGAACAAGTCCAGAGGAGGGCAATGAGGATGATCAGGGGACTAGAGCACCTCCCGTATGAAGACAGGCTGAGAAAGTTGGGGCTGTTCAGCCTGAAGAAGAGAAGGCTGCGTGGAGACCTCCTAGCAGCCTTCCAGTATCTGAAGGGGGCCTATAGGAATGCTGGGAAAGGACTATTTGTTACGGACAGTAGTGATAGATAAAGGGGTAACGGGTTAAAACTTAAACCGGGGAGGTTTAGATTGGGTATAAGGAAGAAATTCTTTCCTGTGAGGGTGGTGAGATGCTGGAATGGGTTGGCCTGGGAGGTTGTGAATGTTCCATCCCTGGCGGTGTTCAAGGCCAGGTTGGATGAAGCATTGGGTGGCATGGTTTAGTGTGAAGTCTCCCTGCTTCTGGCAGGGGGGTTGGAACTAGATGATCTTAAGGTCCTTTTCAACCCTAACTATTCTATGATGCTATGATTCTATAATTAATTGCACAGTATGACCATTGATGCATGACAGATCTGGTAGTACAAATGTCTAACCTCTGCTAACATAGTTCAAACAGACTGCTCAGTTATTAAGAAGCCTTTAAAAATTACTGAAACTTGATAAGAATAACTTTTACTATGACAGCAAAAATGAAAGCATTTTGTGCTTAATCCTAGTAAAGTCCTCTTGCTCACAAGCAAATTGATAAAACACATTGTGTTTTAGTACTAAGGTCAAACACAAGTTTCTCTGATTTGCTGCCAACATTATAAAACATAAGACATTAAACTGCTGAATTGACAGGAATATAATATTTGATTCTGTATGCTTCATGTAAGGAAATTCAACAACTTTGTCTTTTTGGCATATGATTGCCTGTTGTAATAATAGCTACATGTTAGTACCTCAAATTCTAATAATGTTAGTGTCAAAAAATCAATTTGCAGAACACTACAATAAAGAGGAACTCAAAACAGACTGTAAAATCTTCATGTCAAAAGGTACCCGTTCCTGCTTGATTGCTGCTTTCAGAGTATTACTGTGATGAGCCCCTTCAGCACAGCTCCAGCCCAACCAAGCTGTTGGGCATCTGCCAGATGTACAGACTTGGCCACTGAATGTAATTTTTTGCATCACTATAAAATGGCAACAGTCTTTGCACTGGTCTTGAAGCAGGTGGATTATGGTAAAGTACTAAAATAAACACTAGCAGATCCTAAGACAGTGGAAGAGGAAAGCAGATATGTCATGCTCCTCCCAGCAAAGCCAAGGGAAAATCTCTCACTGAGAGCATTGTCCCTCCTCACCAGACCCATCTGAGGAGAACTGAAATAACCACAAAGAGCAGGTGGAACAATAGGGAGAGATTGTTTTCTATGTATTTCAAAGTTGGAACTGTTATTAAGGAGTTTATTCATTAATTTGGACTGCAAAAACTTCATGAGTGCTAACTATAAATGCTGTATTTATAGCATATTCCCTGTGCTCACAAGAAGGTGCCACAGCACCTACATGTGACTTACTATAGGCATGCATCTTCTCAAAATTGAAAGCTTCCCTACCTGTGAGCAAATTAAAATCCAGAGTATGATAGAAATTCTTGGTATTTTTTTATATTATTTCTGATTATAGTATAATGTCAAAGTAGACTTCTGTTCTTAAAGGAAAAGAGAGTCCAAGTTTTCTAATCCATTATAATTGATTTGTTGTCACAAAATAATCAGAATTCCTAGATGCAGAACAGAATTTATATGTAATTAGACACCACCCCTTCCCCCCCCCTCCCCCCCCAATCCCTTACAGAGACATTACACCATGTAATTTACGGATACTATTTTTTCTCTTAATTTCTGCCCAGAAAAATGGTAGTTTGGATGCTTAACTCCAGAGAATCCACTTAGGGAGAAACAAAATAGCACATTCTGAAAGTATCCTTGACCATCACTGGTTTATGATGCTGACTCCTGTTCACTTTTGAAAATGATACTACTTCACATTAAAACCACATAATACTCAGTGGTATTTACACTACTTAATGTCCTAAACAAGCATGAACTCCTGAGTGTGCCAGTGTGGCACTGCTAGTGAATTTGGCCTTAAGAGCACAATAAATGAAATCTTTTCATGTTAAATCCATAAGCAAGTGACAAATCTCCAACTAGTCTGCAGCACTCTGCATAAATGTGACAGGGATTTGTTTCTTCAAGTGTATCTTCATGGTGCCATTTGAATCTAACCAGATCCACTGGTATATAGAACCTGATCTCAGTATAATTTTTCTTTATGACACAAATGCTCCCTTCAGAACCATCTGCCTCCAGACAAGCCTTGAAAAAAAAAAAAGAAACAATAATAAAAATACTTCAGTCTTTGAGACAGCATGTGGCAATTTATATGAAATTGAATTAATTGTTAACAAAATTAAATTACTGTAGGAAAAAATATCATTATAAATGTAATTCAGAGCTGTTATAAAATGGCTTGTCAGTAGCACAGGAAACAAAATCTGACAGTTTCAGAAACAATCTTTTGTATTAAATGTATATTAAATGTACAGAGCTACTGAAAACTTGCAGAAAACATGCATAATACTGTTGGTGTGTCTTTTAGGCAAATATAAACCTGGTATTTTCATATGGTTGACCTAGACTAACTATAAAAGAACTAAACAGCAGTCATATGAGCTATGTGGTTTTGTCAAAATTATTAGCATCAATTTGGTTTTGGAATAAACTGCATAATACTTATTTTACAGAAAAAAAATGTAATAACGGTAGTTTCTATACTGACTTTAATGAAGTGAACTTGCACTGTAAATTACCTTTTTTCAGGAACCTATTTACTTTTTATTTTTCACATTTCAGATTTTTTCAGATGTTGTCATTTTTCTAAGCTTTTTATGAAACATGATGGATTTTTATACTGAGGACTTTTTTACTGAATCAACTATTTTTTTAATTGTATATCTAAAACCTAAAATTTTTACTCCTTAGAGAATATCATAGAAACAAACAAACAAAACAAAAAAGAATGTGATTAGTAACACCAGGACAGGACTTACACTACTTGAACTTTGATCCTTTCATTGAAATGTGGTCTAATAATCCTAATTTGCACTCTACTAACATTGGGTTTACTATCTTTAAGTAGCTTTACAATGTTCTCAATATGGTTTTCCACCTCCCACTAAATTAGTTACTACAGTGGAATTCCTTCTGTTTTCATAATGTTGAATTTTGAAGAGTTTAATTTTATGTGTTAAATGCATGAATAACACTTAATTTGCAAAAGAGTGCTAATAACTACAAGGAGTAGGAAGGGCATACTAATAAGAATCTTGAAGTATACTTTGACCCCAAGCATCTTGGTCTGTGATATGAATGAAAAATGATAAAAATATGTCTACTGTTATATTACACCGTACCAGGGTGGCCACTAATGTATGCAATGTTTAATCAGATAAAGTGTGTCATGTATTTATAGCAGTATTTTTGCCTTAATTGTAAATTATGCACTAAATTCAGTAAATTCTTTGGGGTATTGGCAAGTTTATGAGAATTAGCATCAGCTTGTGGGTATCTGTGTTCTTTAATCAGCAGGTTAGATCTCTAGTGACCGAAGGCTTTTTTGGTAGCTAGTAGAATGAAATTCAGTGACTGTTTGAAATAAGTGAAAGCACTGTGGTCTTTGGAATGTTCTAAACAGGTCACAAAAAAAGTACTAATTTTTTTTTGCCAGCTTCCGAAACAAACTACAATTTAAAACACTCTCACAGCAGTATGTGCCAGATCAGCTGAATGAAACCA
The DNA here is from genome assembly GCA_002631895.1 of Agapornis roseicollis. NCBI lineage: Eukaryota > Metazoa > Chordata > Aves > Psittaciformes > Psittacidae > Agapornis > Agapornis roseicollis. The sequence continues at coordinate 61,806 of NDXB01022603.1, forward strand.
ACTCGTCACCATGGAGGTGGTTTGTGAGACAATAAGCACCTGCTCACACATCTAGCAAAACTGTGACTACTCATTCAGAATGTGTCTATGAATGAATTAAAAAAAAAACATAAACAAACTGGTAGCTGATTACCATTTACCTTCAGCCAAAATAAACTCAATTTATTTTTAAGATTAACAAAAAAAAAAAAAAAGAAAGTTTTTTGAAAAAGAGATGACATTGACTTAAAATTTAACTCCTCCTTGAAATTATTTTTTGAAATTACAATTTCAAATTCATTTTCTTGGACCAGAAGAACAATTACACTATAGCCCTCTTCACACAGTGTTTTGAAATGTTCAGTTTTCACTTGAAGAAAAGAGACGTGCTAAATAAAACATAGCAGCTTACTGTCTTTTGGATGCATCATTTCCTCTAAATATTTAGTTTGAGTGTATGAACTTTCAAGATAAATACTGAAAACATAATGTAGTTTGAATCAAAACTGTCAAGACATTTGTCTGTCAAACTTTTTCACCTCAATATTCTCAAAAGACCAGAGAAAATCTAAGCCATTTTCATATTTCTAGATGATTTAATTAAAGGTCTTTCTAATGTTTCTTCATCTTCATATCACCACCTTCTTTCTTCTCCACAGTTATTCTATTTTTCTATCTTACCTGTCTCAATGAATATTCCCCTATTCCAACACATCTGCAACTTCACACTTCACCTACTTTTTCTCAGCGTGTATGTCTGTCCTGACTAGTCTCTTACCTTCGTAAATTATAGCTGAACCCAATGATTTTGGCATTTCCTCAACTGGACCTATATTGTGACTAATTTCTAATCCTGAATGCTTTAGTATAGTCAGTGATTTTTTGACTTATGGCAGCTGGAAAGAATTCAGAAAACACTGAAAAACCTGCTCATAATTAGCATAGGTGCATGTATACAACAGTTTGAGATATTTTTCAATTTTACTCTTCTGCTTTTAATTTGTTCAGTTCATTAATTCAGCTGAAGTATATTACAGCCAGGTTACATGAAGTTTTGTGACCTTTGATTTAGCAAAAGTTTTCTCAAGTTTGGTGTTATCTTTGATGGCAACGAGTTGTGCCTAAACTAGCATCAAATGGCCATGGCATTGTTTATTAGAGAGGCATTAACAGTCAGACTGGGTCCCAGCAGTTTATTTCAATGCACGTCAGGTTTTATTGAAGACATCATCTAACTTAGGGGCATAGACATGCCCTTATAACCTGTTTGTATCATTTCCTTTCTGTAGCCAGTGTTGATTGATCATAGAACATATCAGCAAAAGATAGCCACTTATCTAAGCTGCTTACAGTTCACTCTTTCCTTAGAACGGCGATGGCATGTGCTGGCGTATATACTTCATGTTGCTAATACTTCTTTTCTCCAGATTCTCTAAAAACATGTCCAGTTCAAATTAAGGCTTTAAATTGAGTAATATTCCCCTTAAATAATCAGTTATCTTAGTTTCCTGAACAGTATTAGCAAAATTTTCAAAGTTTGATACACCATAAATGATAATATGTTGTTCTTTTTAAAGTAGTTTTCATAAGAAACATGGATTAAGGCACTCCTGAAAGACACATGTATTACTTGCTAATTATTTGCTTATGGAGGAAACAGCAGGTACAGTAAGGGAGAATGGTATGTTTAAGGCTTCTTCAATGCTCAATAGGAGTTAAGATTCTGGTTGAGTCTATTATTAGTTCTTTAGACAAAATCCTTTTTTAACAGCTTTAGCTTCTTTCTGTGACCCTTATTTTTCAGAAATGTGTGTGTGCTCCTCATAGTTACATGTGCTTAAAATTTTCTGAATGCTGCAAATTGGATGACAATTTTGTTTAAATAATTTATTTCATTACTTTTACATGAGTATAAAAGGGGACACCATAAGGTTCTCATGCAGGAAATTCTGTTACAGAAGTAGTGACTGTACCAATCATGAGCTAATGATTTAAGTTTACAGAAAGTCAGCTTCTTAACAATGAAGAATGATGCCAGTGGCTGACTTTTAAAATTAGTATAAAAAATTACCAAATATGTAGCTCTCAAACTAATCTGGACAATTAAAAATGTGAATACACAACACAAGATAACAAAGGGATTTCTGTAAGTAGTTCTTTTTCATTCTGAGTCAGCATTACACCATGAGAAAATAATAAAACATCCAAATACGCGTATCAGAAATGGCTGATTAAGTGGCATAAAATTCTAACATTCAATAAGCAATGACCTCTTTAGCTACTGAGGTAATTAGACCTCTGACTAATTTCAAATTTACTGAACCAGAAACAGTCCATTTTATTGTCAGTGAATAAATGCCTCAGCACTTCCAAGGAACAAAATCTGAGATTATGGAGGATTATCTAGGGAGAACAATGTAACTTTTTTGTCAGGTTAACAGGCTTTGTTTGGAAAATTTATACTCTGTGCATGCAGAATATCTCGCATTTTACTAATGCTATTTTAATTATCCTCTCCCTCGGTTTTTTTTTTTTTTTTTTTTTTTTTTTTTTTTGTTTTTTTTTTTTTTTTTTTTTTTTTTTTTTTTGGGGTTTT
>NDXB01022603.1:64473-91921 GCA_002631895.1 Agapornis roseicollis
TTTTTTTTTTTTTTCTTGTTTTTTGTTTGTTTGGCTTTTATTTTAGTTGATTTTTGGTTTGGTGTTTTTTGGTAGCTTTTTTGTTTGTTTGCTTGTTTTGCTTTACTTTTTTGCTACTAGCTCCCAGCTTTCTGGATTAATGCCCTCCTTTTCTGTCTGTGCTAGGGTGGAGCCGGCACAGTTTGGGCCTGGAACAAGCAGTCCTGCTCCCTCTCAGCTTCCCTGACATCTTTTAGTTTACTGACAGTGTCCCACAGATCAGCCCTTGCTGCAGCAGGACCTTTCAACAGGGAGCACCGGTTGCAGCCCTGCCCATTCTGCACCCTCCCCTCACCAGAGCAGTGCAGGCACTCTCTACAGCCCGAGCTCTGCACTGCAGCCTCCCCTCTCATCGGATCTATCTATGCTGGCCGCCGCCGGACAGCCAGAACAGAGCTCCCATATCGAACCCTGGCCCTGAGCCAAGCGTTCACTATCTCACCAGCCCTTACTGCAACTCCGGCTTTACGCCCTGCCTGCCATAACAGACCCTGCTCTACGCGCTCCCAGCGGCGGGTTTTACCGTCCCTCCTGGTGCCCCCACCACTGAGAGCCCCTGCTCGCCCCACCAGAGGTGCCGGTTCCTGGGCAAGGCCTGGCGAGGGCTCCAGGGTCCTAAAATGGCTCTCACCGCTCAGACCTGCGGCTCCTGTACGCTGAGCTTCCCCTCGCTCTGCGGTTGAAAGCTCTTTTCTGGAGCTGCTCACCTGGGCAAATGAAAAGCATAATGTATAAGCATAGAAAATATATAAGCATATATAATATAAGCGTAGAATATATAAGCATATATAATATAAACATAGAAAAGAATTGAAGCTGGGGCTCTTCAGCATAAGACATTTCTCTAGGTATTTAACTTAGGTAAAAGTTTTGTTAACCATGTCATTCTATTCATTTTGCAAATGAAATTATCTGATGCCTGATTCAGGCAGAATCTGTGAGCAATTTATGACTTACTAAATTCACATTTTTATTCAAATATTCAAAATATAATGTCTAGCTGTATTTTAGAGTGAGATTGTGAAAACAAGTTATACTCATTAGGAGTCTGACAGATATATAACCAATTGCTACTAACCGATGCAGTCATATTCCACAGCCTTGACTAAATCCTTTGGTTGCTCTGTAATAAAAAGGCTGAATCCTCTAACTGCCTTCTCAGTGTGTCTTTGCTTCATAGATGGCAAGTAAAGATTTGCCTGAGTGAATTAATATTTTATTGCCCTTTCATATGCAATATTCCATGTATGCTGGAAAGTGTATTCAATTTGTACCTGACTGCCCATGTGATTGAATGCAGGTGGCAAGCTAGTCCAGTCTTCGGTATAACTGAGGACTTGTTATACTGTACAGACGTGAGGAACTTGCTCACAGTGTTACTCTGCAAGATCTTGATGAATGTGTTTTTTAACTCACATACTTTTGCAGGAATAAATGCTCAAAGATTGCAAAGTACTCAAATCTCAGTACTAAAGAGCCATACTTACATTCTTGCATCTTTATAGAAACTTAGTTTTTAACATAGATTTTTTCCTCAGGTAATAAAGTTGTGAAATTACAGAGCACTTTCCCACATCACAGATTAGAACATAAATACAGCAGAACACAACTATACTAAAACACTTAATTCAAGTTAAACAATAAACAATAATTGTTGGCTTCTTGTTTCCAGAAGAATAGAATCCAGTGTTTCAAATGACAATAAGTTTATATGCAGCTGTACTCACTACAGTTGATACAAAGCAACAATTGATAGCAAATTGTATTGACAGACCTTGGGTGAATATAATTACATCAACTAAGGAAGGCTCTGAGTAAATTAATCATCATGTAATAGCATTTCTAATTTACAGCACTCTAGTATCAGAAAAAGAGAAACCATTGCATTTTTTAATTAATACATTTTATTACTTCTGTTTACAATTGCTGAATTATGTGACTTAAATAAATTGAATTTTAGCACTTCAATTAGTACTACACAGACTTTTAATTATGCAGCAAATGAAGATAAAGCATCAGCTCTTTTAAATAGCATTATGTTCCAATTTCTTTGTGAAGGTTGCACTCTATAGCCTAAGACAATAAATTCTCCCACTGAAGCTACATAAAAGAGAGAAAGAAGAAATAAAGTACTGAGTTTTACATAACTTCAGGACAAAAGACCCTGAGGTGCTGTAAGCTGAAAGCACTGACTCTCAAAACCACATGATGGTGCATCGTTTTGACAGTTCAACAACACAGACACATTCAGGGTTCTTTGAGCCCTTGAAGCAGAAAGGGAGAGGAAATCAGTGGTCCATAGGCATTCATTTGCTAATCATGCATTTGATGTGGCCAAAACTAAACACAGACTACAAAACCAAGACTGAAGTTTTGTCCTTAATCTGTATTTCGGCCTGCGGAGGGAGAGTTCTGTCCACTGAGAATCCCAGGACTTGTTCAGTTTCCTAAACACAGACTTCCAGTGTTACCTGTGTGCTAAAATGTGCCTGCCTCCCCCTCCTCCAGCTGTTGTTGGAGGCAAGTGTGTGCCTCCTGCAGGTTTTGAGCCATATCTGCCATCACTGGGCAGTTGATTTGACTGCACTTGGACATCAAAAATGACATGGAAGTTTGTTTGTGGGCAAATGATTTGCATTTCATCTGTTAGCAGAATTTTGTCAAAATATGTCTAGTTAATTTTTTCAACCACTGATTCATGGGTTTTGTGATTCTTTTTCATTTATTTACTTTTTTACTTTCTTTATATTCCATGTAGTGCTCTTGACCCTTGTCCCCAGTCTCTGCTATGTATTCAGATACAAAATAACCAGCATGTGGTTATCCTGCCCCACAGGAAGAGCAGGAATTTAATTACAAACCTGGAAAAAACAAAACAAACTAACCAATTTAATTTTAACTGCAAGCCCATCTCCACCATCTAGACCTCTACTGAAGGACTAAAGAATATATAGAAGTTTTTGTCCCAGTTACTGGTTCCTTATAGTTCCTTATGCCCTGAGAGCTGCCTGGGAGAGGGAAGAAGTCACTTGGGTGTCTGTGATGCGGTCTTCTGGTCAGACAGATGTGTCCAATATTTATACGTTGTCAGAATTAGAACAGCTCTGTTCCTGACACTGAAGTTTTGAAAACAGTAGTTTTTCATTCCAAAGATGAAGTCTGAATTGCATAACTTCAAAAATAATCTTTTTCTTTTTCCTCCTTATGCCTTAGTAAGGAAGCAAAGAAGAAAGTAAACTAGCGTTGCTGTCAGAAAAACTCAGCATTTCATACGCAGAGTAATCTTGAGCACAGCTGAGGTCCAGCACATTTATTTCTCTTTTTTTTTTTTTTTTATTTTTTTTTTTTTTTCTTTTTCCCTGGGAGTTTTTTTTAATTTTTTTTTTATTTCCTTGCTCCAGGGAAGTACTGTCAAGTTCACAAGAGTTAAATGGCCACCAGACCATAATGTGGCTTATCAATCTCAGTGACAGCAAGGAAAAGAACCAAGAATGTTTCATGCTTAGTGTCACAACATCTTCAAAATCAATGTGCATGTCTGGACAGACAGATTTAAAGTTAAGTCAGGAGAAATTCCTTCATGGATATGTATGAAACATACACACATTATAGGATTTCTTCAATTACATTTCATTATATTCATCTAATTCCAAAACTTATTTTAGCAGGATAGGTTTAGAATTTATTTCTTACACTCTCTCAGATACTTTAAGGCAGGTTCATTTTCTTTTGCTTGTCTTTTGTATTAATTTCTGTACAACTTTCAAAAAAAAAGGCTACACTATAAAAATTAGCACAATGCCTGCAAAATGCTTTAACAGACACATCTGTTAAAAGCCAATATCCAATTAAAAACATTTAAAACGTTCATTATTTTTCTGTCATTACCATTTTTATTGTCTCTTGGCCATTTTAATAAACATACTTCGTATATGCCCACATGTATATGTCTACATATATATGTATGCAAGTATTTTATTTTCCATTCACTTGCTAACTTGAAGTGAAATGCAGGTTAGGTTCATCTGATTGAAATTCTCAATGTCAGCTGTACTTCTTACAGTTTAGGAAAGATGAAAATATTTACAACTGTTAATAAATGAGTGTAAAGACATCTCTTTGAAATTAAAAGAAGGTTTACACTAGTGGACTATGACAGCATTTTATTTTTATATATGAAGACTGCACATAAACTGTACTTTTAAATGTATGATCATTTGAAAATCATGGTCTTTATAGCAGTACAGTATTTTAATTTTAACTTCAAAATGTCTCAGTATGTAACACAAAGTAATCTCTTGTTCTTGCACAAGCAGTCTTTTGTTTTCATTAAGAAAATACTGCTGTGGGGCTTTTTTTCTTCACTCAGTTTAAGAGAAGCCTGTAGGAAAACAATTAATTCTATAGATTATGTGATATGGAATTATATTAAAATCATAGAAAAGTCAAATATCTCAAATTGAAAAGGACCCATAAGTATTAAGTCCAAGTGCCTGCTCCTTTCAGGACTACCTAAAACTAAACTGTATGACAAAGAACACCATTTAGGTGCTGCTTGAGCTCTGAGCTTCTTGTTCAGCAACCACTGCTTTAAGCACTTTAAATTTGGTCAAATATCCTGGAATATCTTCTGCTTCCTTCATGTTGCCTGGCTTAAAACTTTCCCAATATTTAAGGTGGGTCTTCAGGGTATATGTTCTATGCAAACTGTACATAAGGCACTGAGTCATTAGGCATCCAGTTAAATCTAAATCAAACTGATACAAGATATACCATAGTTATAAGAAGTCATTAAGATGCTTTGAAAAGGTAGGTAGCTGGAACAATCTGGGCTCCAAGAGTATATGTGCTTCAATGAGCATGCAAGTTTACTCATGCATTTGACCTATGTGGGCATAGGAACACTGTATGGGAAAAAGTATCTGAGGATATAGTTCTGCTTTGGGCCTAATCTGCGGTATTTAAAAGTAGAAAAGGGAAATTCTGCTCCTTCTTTCTCCTTCCACATCTTGGCTGCACTCTTAAGAATTCTCTTTTCACAAGTTCTTTTGCAATCCCAGTGTGAGTTGAATAATAGGAAACAAACAGGAAAGCTCAGGAGGTGAGGAAAGGGGCAAGCCAGCATCTATCAGAGTCCCACATTTAGTTTACATAAGGCATAATGAGAGACCACATACATGACTAAAACCAAAAGAAATTCCAACACAAGGATCTTAGGGAAAACAAAAAAATACAACTGGTGCACCCAGAATGAGTCTCAAGAACTTGAATGTCAGAAAAAGTCTGGAGAAATGGGTTTTAGAAGTGACAGCTTACTGAAAACACTTTTTACTATATGCAGATAAACTGTTACATGGTTCATTTCTCCAGAGCACAGAAGAACAGGATTTTGCACATTCCTGTACAACTAATAAGATGTATCAAAGAGAAAAATCAAACCCATTATCGCTCTTTCCTCTTACTTGAAACAAATGTGTATCCAGTATTTCAGAGGATCTAAAAAATTAACTGCTTAGTTTAACATATGTTAAGTTGGCAGTACTGAGATGAAAGAATTTAGAATGTATATATTTCACGTTTAAGATAATTTCATTCAACATCTCGCATTAAGTCCTTTAAACACCAGTGTAATGCTATTTCTCTTCTTTTTTTTTCACGCTTAGAACCTTTGTAATGCTACTTATTTTTATTCAAGGGATATTTCACTTTATTAAATTCTAAATATGACAGATGCCTGTCATGCTTTTCCATGCTANTTAGAACCTTTGTAATGCTACTTAACTTATTTTTATTCAAGGGATATTTCACTTTATTAAATTCTAAATATGACAGATGCCTGTCATGCTTTTCCATGCTATTTCAAAGATCCTTGTGGATTTAACAGTTAGCAATAAGTTAACACCTTCAGTCTTCTTATCCTTTTCCAGTAGTAACACACAGAGTGATATTTGGGGTTTGGCACATGTGAAACAGCATTACCCAAGCAACTATGCAACATCCTGTATGAACATGGCTGTATTGCATACTTATTTGTAAGACATTTCAGTCTAAAGTTTTCTTTAAATTCAGAATTTTATTTTTCATTTCATAGCTAAAGCAGCCAGTTTGAAGCTAACAAGTATTTCTTTCAAATTTTAATGGAATCAAAATTCACAATGATCTTGTTGAAATGAGAAACATATCCCTAAGATTGTTCAGGCTTAAACAATGAACTGTACATTGTCATCAAATGATTGTTTGCTTGTGTATGCATTTACTATCAAGATTAAAGTTTCAGTTTATGCTCCCTTTCTGATGGGATTATTCTGTTCTGTTAATGGGATGTTGTGAGAGCTACCAAAAAAAACCCCAAACAAAACACTGCCTCATACAAACCACAGAAATTTAACAAACACATGTCCTAAAACTTACCCTTCCTTGCTAAGTTCCACAGCCAAATTTGGTTAGTATTGGACACAGCATAAGATGTATTTATTTAGTTGAGCTTTAAACTAATCTTTAGCAACATTAAAGTCTACAGTGAAAGCTTAGTCCAAAATCAGTAGAAACCTTCCCAATTTCTTATGTAGACATGAGTAATTCTGTCTTTTAAGCTTTTTGTACAATGGCTCAAAAATAACTTTATTATATGAGGGGTTTTAATATCTGAATTTGGAGATGCTAGACGTAGGTCCAAATTCATCCTTACTAGAATTCTACAAGCACCACTAATAGAAAACATTTTCTTTAAAAAGGATTTTCTGGAATCAAGCAATACAGCAATAATAATAAAAAAAAATCTAAATACATTGCAGAAATATATCAAAACAAGACTTCAGCCAGCACACCTATGTAAGTTAATGCAGTTCTGCCACATTTTACGAGAGTGTGTATGTACCTACATTTCAAAAAAGTTCAAAAACTTATTTTCTCATAAGAGCACAGTAAAATCTACTGAGAAGATAATGAATATATTAAACAACATACACAAATAAAAAGAATACAAAAAACTTTAAACCACCTAAAACTTGATTCACAGTAGAAACCAGAATACTGGGATAGTTGTATAGAAATTAACTTCTGTAAATTAAAACACAAGACCTTAGTTTCTTTGCAAGATATTTATTTTAAATACTGAAAAAAATCCCTATGACTCTGAAAATTATAAAATTAGAGCTTAAGCAGCTATCGAAACAAACCAAAGCAAAGCCAGATCAGGTAAAAGTCATAATAGGAAATTTGATGATTATTGATAGATGATAGCTAGTCTATTGACAGACTGCAGGCACTTATTGGCTAATTTTCATAGAAAGCTTAACCCATATGAAATTAAATTGGAACTGACACATCAAATAATAATAAAATCAAAACCAGACCTTTCATACTGTATTTTCTAAAGAATGTGCGTTTTCGACAAAAGGGTTGAAAAACTTTGTTTCCTAATGAAAGAACAAACTGAAAGCCATAGCTGTGTTCTTTGTGTAGTTTGGATAATGTTTTGTTTAATATTGGTGGGTATTGGAAAACTGGAAATTTCTCATATGCAACAATATAGACCTGAGCAAAACGAACTTGGGTTTGGACCAATTCAGTCAGATTTTTATCTACTCCTCTGTTTTTGCAATATTTTTTTTTATTATTATTTATAGCTGTAAAAGCATCCTTAGAGTTTCTCCTAATTTGATGTGATGTAAACGAAAGGAGGTTCTGACCTTTGCTTTAAAGTGTATAATGAATATTTAACACAGGTTTTTCTCTGTTATTTTGTCGGTTTGGCACATTGTAGGGTATATTAGTGACTTACATATTCTGACTCATTGTTTTTAATGTGTATGCCTTGTCACAAAGCATACTGGTAGGCATTTAACAAAGATGTAATCTTACATTAAAATTAATATTTTATTGGTGGCTATTCCTTAACAACTAACCAATATACTCTAAACGATACACTTTTTTTTCTCTACCTGCTGAAGATTTTAAGAATTTTTGAAAAACTTTTGTTTTCCTTCAAGATTCTATCTGTATTTTATCGAAGACTTAATAAAGCTGAGTCTGAATTAAACCAGAAACATAGCTTGTGTTCTGTCCAGCACTAAGAGGCACATTTCTGTGCTATCCAGTGAAGCACAAAGGAAATGTAAATTTAGCCAGTTATTTTAAACCCCTGAGAATAAAGACTCTTTTGCTTCATGTAGTTTTATTTCTTCATTGTATATCCTTGAGAATCAGTAATATTGAAAGATAAAGTGGTTTGTACTACACAAATTTTATTTCTTTGCTCAATAAACTTGATTTCACACATGAACATTATTTTGTGGTATTCAGGCGAAAAAAAAAAATAAATCTAAACTTCAGTTTCCTTTGCATCAGTACAGTGCTATTTTGTACGGTTTTTTTCTTCTCAAGTTTGAGTTGTTCCAACACTTCACAATAGCTGTCTATAAATAGATGAAAGCTAAATATACTTGAATGCCCTGTCTTCAACGTAGTAATTTTTATCTACCTCACTGGGCAATGATACAATTGTATTTCAGAAATTCTGAGAGAATAAAATGCTCAAATCTGTATTCTTAAGAATTCAAGATACCACATCTAAACAAAATCTCACCCTTCACTGGCTTCCCACAAATGCTAAAATTAATTTGCTGACTACATTTAAAATTCAATGTATGATACCTAAACAATGGAAAGAAACTAAAGAGACATCTGTGACAAAAACAGATACCTTAATCTCATCAGGACTTGTCCTGGGTTCAGCAGCAGCAGTCATTTTTCTCCTTCTCAGTAGCTGGTGCAGTGCTGTGTTTTTGACTTTCGGCCTGGGAACAGTGCTGATAACACCGATGTTTTTAGTTGCTGCTCAGTAATGCTTACTCTGACCAAGGACTTCCTGAATCTCATGCTCTGCCAGAGAGGAGGGGAAGCTGGGAGGAAGCAGAGACAGGGCACCTGACTCAAAGTAGCCAAAGAGATACCCCATACCATAGCACGTCATGCCCACTATATAAAATGGGGGCAGTTACCTTGAAGGGCTAGATTACTACTCGATCAGGCTGGGTATCAGTCAGTGGGTGGTGAGAAGTTGTATTCTCTACCCTTGCTACTTCCCTTATTATTATTGGTGGTAGCAGCAGTGGTTTGTGTTATACCTTAGTTACTGGACTGTTCTTATCTCAAGCCATGGGAATTGAATTCTTTCGATTCTCCTCCCCATCCCTCTGGGAGTGTGGCGGGGGAGAAGGTGGGGAGTTGTCAGTGACCATCTGGGCTTAAGCCATGACATCATTTCACCTAAGAGAGCACAGTGGATAGACATTGGACATTCTCAACTAAACCTAAAGAACTCAGTTTGAAAAAGATGACATAGCACATTCATAAGGCAAAAGTTGCTTTTTCTGGTACCCTGTAGTGAGGGTAAAANGGGGGAGGGAGGGAAAGAGAGGATGGGAGGAGGAATAAGTGAACAGCTGCATTATTTCTGAGTGACAGGATGAGTTTAAACCATGACAGGACTCTACAACTAGGACTCCTGAAGATACACTTTCTTTTATTCCAAAAGCCACATGGCTGCTTTTGTTCATACTTCCAAAGCAAGATGGGACACATTAATAAAACAAAACCAAAGCCAAAATTTGATAGAACTTAATTCTGTAATTTAAACCAGAAGACTGTGATAACTTAAAAAAGAAAAAACAACATCAAAAAGAGAAGGCAGATACAGGGACTGTGAGAATGAAGACCTTGGGACCACTGTAGGAGAGCATCTGGTTCGAGACCATCTTAAAAACCTGAACATTCAAAAGGCCATGGGACATGATGAAATCCATCCACAGGTCCTGAAGGAGCTGGTGAGTGAAGTTGCTAAGCCATTGGCCATCATATTTGAAAAATCATGGCAGTCAGGTGAAGTTCCTGACGACTGGAAAAAGGGAAATATAACCCCCATTTTCAAGAAGGGGAAAATGGATGACCCAGGGAACTACAGACCAGTCAGTCTCAACTCTATGCCTGGCAAAATCTTGGAACAGATTCTCCTGGAGGGCATGCTAAGGCACATGAAAAACAAGGTGCTTGGTGACAGCCAGCATGGCTTCACTAAGGGGAAATCTGCCTGACCAATTTGGTGGCCTTCTGTGATGGGGCTATGGAACTGCTGGAGAGGGGTAGAGCAGTTGATGTCATCTACCTGAACTTGTGCAAAGTGTTCGACACTGTCTCACATGACATCCTTGTCTCTAAATTGGAGAGACATCAATTTGAGAGGTGGACCACTCGGTGAATATAGAACTGGTCAATGGCTCAATGTCCAGCTGGAGACCACTAATGAGTGGCATACCTCAGGGACTGGTATCAGGATAGGTCTTGTTTAACATCTTCGTCACTGACATGGACAGTGGGATTGAGTGCGCCCTCAGCAAGTTTGCCAATGACACCAAGCTGTGTGGTTCGGTGGATACGCTGGAGGGAAGGAATGCCATCCAGAGGGACCTTGACACGCTTGTGAGGTGTGCTGATGCCAACCTCATGAAGTTTAACCATGCCAAGTGCAAGGTCCTCCACCTGGGTCAGAGCAATCCCAGGCACAGCTACAGGTTGGGCATGGACAGGCTGTCTGACAATGGACATTTTGTGAGCAATCCAGAGACCTTGGTGTAAGGCAGCCTGCCTGAGAATAGAAACGGAGTCAAGATAAACTGAAGGCCATGGATTAGGGAGTAAAAGAAACACCAGCTGTAAGAACTCAGACGTAGGTGGAGGAGAGGGGGAGCTGAGAAGTTCTGGGGCTTGAGTTCCCAGGACAGTGTTATCCAATCCTAGTATTGTTAAGGGTTAAGGTGCCCAAGCAACAATTGCCAAATCACTGTAGCTGTGCTAAGAATCTCTATATAAGGTTGACACTTTGTCTAAAAAAATGGCATTCACTTGATCACATTGATTGTCTCAGCGTTGTCTGTGACTCCCGCGTCAACAGTTGGGCAAAGAGGAGATTCAGAGAGACCCTGTGGAGAAGGACTTCGGGGTGGTGATCAATGAGAAAATGAACATGAGCTCCCTGCAGTGTGCACTTGCAGCCCAGAAAGCCAACTGTATCCTGGGCTGCATCAACAGCAGGTTGAAGGAGGTGATCCTGCCCCTCTACTCTGGTCTCATGAGACCCCACGTGGAGTATTGTGTGCAGTTCTGGTGTCCTCAACATAAAAAGGACATGGACCTGTTGGAACAAGTCCAGAGGAGGGCAGTGAGGATGATCAGGGGACTGGAGCACCTCCCGTATGAAGACAGGCTGAGAAAGTTGTGGCTATTCACCCTGGAGAAAAGGAGGCTGCATGGAGACCTCCTAGCAGCCTTCCAGCATCTGAAGGGGGCCTATAGGGATGCTGGGGAGGGACTCTTCCTTAGGGATTGTAGTGATAGGACAAGGGGTAATGGGTTCTAACTTAAACAGGGGAAGTTTAGATTGGGTATAAGGAAGACATTCTTTCCTGTGAGGGTGGTGAGATGCTGGAATGGGTTGGCCAGGGAGGTTGTGAGTGCTCCATCCCTGGCGGTGTTCAAGGCCAGGTTGGATAAAGCCTTGTGTGACATGGTTTAGTGTGAGGTGTCCCTGCTTCTGGCAGGGGGTTTGGAACTAGATGAACTTAAGGTCCCTTTCAACCCTAACGATTCTATGATTCTGTGATTCTAAAATATAACTCAGAAGCATTAGACCAATTGTTTTCCAGTACCATAAATGTACTTATTATATGTTAACTTCAAATTGGCAATGGTATTATAATTTCACCAAATCAATAGTAATTCAAGTGCAGAACAAGAAACCAAAATTAAAATTCAGAGACTATGAATAAGGTAATGAGCATTCAGCCTGAATTACGGCTCTAAATGGATCCAATTATTTTAAAACAAAAGAGTATTCAGCATGTGCTCTTACATACAGTTCTAAAGAAAGGTCATTGTAGGAGAACATGGAAATTGAATTCCTATTATACACTAAATATAAGAAATGGTGCAATAACCAAAACACAGCAACAATTTCAGCACCCAAACTGAGACATTATAGTTTGTGTTTGGAGATTGGATTCAACAGGTAGTTGGATGATTTGCTCGGAAAGTAGTTGCACTCTGCCTNTGTCTCATACATTATTCTTGTACCCAAACTGAGACATTATAGTTTGTGTAGGTGGATAAAAATTGTTTGGAGATTGGATTCAACAGGTAGTTGGATGATTTGCTCGGAAAGTAGTTGCACTCTGCCTGAAGGGGAGTAAATAGAGTATCACAGGGCTTTATCATGGGACCTGTTCCTTAAAACACTTTCAGCAGTGACCAAGAGCAGGTTACAGAATGCACTTAACAATTTAACAGATTGCATCGAGCTACGAGGAACAAACAGTATACTCAAGTTCATAACCATTATCCAGGGGGACCTAGATGGGCTGGAAGAATGGTCCCACAGGGTTCATGAAATTTAACAACAGCAAATGCAAAGAATGCACCTAAGAAGGAAGTACCCCTGGCAACAGGAAAGGCTGGGGTCTGACTGACTGAGGAACAGCTCTGCTGAAAATCCTAGGGGCTCTGCTGAGCAGCAAACTGAATGTGAGCCGCTCTGAGCCTTGCAGTAAAGGTGCCAACAGGATCCTGAACTGTACCCACAGGAACATGACTACAGGATCAAGTGAAGTGACTAGTCCCTTTTGACACAGCACTGACCAGACCATATCTGCAATGCCTCATTCAGGTTTGTGCCTCTCAGTGCTATAAAGCTGTGGATAAAGGGATTAAGTGAGGAGCCACCAAGATGATCAGGGTTGGAGTATTTGTCCTTCAGGGAGAAGTTGGGGTAGTTAAGCTCATAGGAGATGTCTAGTACACATGGGATCATTACCACAAATACTGAGTCAGTCCTGTTACAGTAGTGCATGGCAAGAGGAAGAGAAATAGAGGTCATAAACTGAAACAAGAGAGATTCTGACTACATATTAGGATAAACTTTTCCCCCATAAGGACAGCCAGTCTAAAGTGGATCACATTGTTTAGACAGGCTGTACAATATGCATCCTTGGAGGTTTTCAAAATTCTGTATAAAGCCTTGGGCAACCAGATATATTCTCACAGCTGCTGAGTTCCTTTCAAACCTGACCCACCACATGATATGGAAGAGATTTTTTTTTCTGTTCTAGTTTACTTTAGATGATGAATTCTGAATGTGACTGTTTTGGCCACATTTTCTTCTTTGTAAAGAGTGCTGTTTACAGTGTCTGAGGTGATAGGAAACATCATTTGAGAGTTTAATGCAATCACATCATGTTGAAAATTATTATCAACATAGAAGTTATCTGCCCATCCCCAAACTGAGACCATTTGTTTATGTCCGTATTTTCTCATTTAACAGTCTTACCTCTCCAGCCCACAAGCTAATGCTGGGCTGTAAGTATCCATCTCTTTCCTGAATCCATACACTGTTGACAAGAAAAATTACCTCCATTGCATGCTTGATTGATTTTTTTTGTTTTGTTTTACTTAAAGACTTTGAGAACTATGCTGATGTTGTGCTTAACAGAAAGCATAGATGGGTTTTATCAACAGCTCACTGGTCTGTAGTGAAATTAGTCCCACAAAGAAAGTAGACACCAAAGAAGGTTTACTTAGACCTCCTTACTTATGACTCCTTCAGAAATCAGTGGAAGATATTTTTGGTGAATAGGGAAAAAGTATGTAATAGCATATGCTACCTCCCTTCTTCATTTCATATTATTTTCTTTCAGTTCTACTACCACACATATAAAAGCAGTGTGTTTTAAAATCATAAAGTTTTGAGGATGCCACATGTTGAAATACATATCAGTCTACTGAAAATTGTCTTATTGGATAGAAACTATGCATTGATTATTGGAATCCTTTTTAATAATATATTTGGCATATAAGCCAGAAGAATAAGTTAACTACTAGGAGACAATATGGGGTTTTGTTTACTTGTAATTTTTAACAGTTATAAATTTACTTTGTTGCAGTGATTATTATAATGAGATAAATACTCCTATATACCTTCAAATATAAAGGGAATTTATGGCAGAGGGACAGATTTTGTGTGCAGACAGCTACATATTGGTACAATGAGAAAAAATAAGTTCCTGGTGTTTCTTTGTGTCAGTAGAAGCTGGTTTATTCAAAGTGCTTTATCCACAAGTAAGTTAACACATGAGTTAATGGGAGGAGCTGATGATGAGCCCTTTAAAAACCTGACCAATTATTTCATTTCAGGGAACCTCTGAGCAGTCAAATTCAGTTAGAGAAGATGCGTTGCATATGGTATATCTTGTATCACTTCTTCATTCCCTGCACTATCTTGATTTATCACAGTTTTAGATTTCTCTCTGTATTTATGTCCTTAACTTTCTGTGTTTTTCTTTTGTTGGCCTGTATTGATTTTCCTACCAAGCAATGTTTTCAATAAATGTCAAAGTGCTGATGACTCAAAGATTATAACTTCTTTCCAAAAGCTTAGACTCCAAATAAGTAGGAAAGTTAGAGTCATGCATATGTGATAGGCATCATTAATTTAAGCAAAAGAATGGGTATATCACACACATGGCTTTTAGAATCACTCCTCTGTGTTATGGCACAGCTGTAAAGCAAATACAGAACATGACTTATCACAGACATTTATGATAAACTATTACGTTCTGCAACTTTTTGCCATTTTTTGCATTTTTTCATACTCTTTCCACTTGATGCACATATAAAGACCTTTCAATACTTATTCAAATGTATTAATAGTTTATGTTTAAATATAAAAACTTTTCAACTTTTTATTTGTAAAACATGTTTGTTTTGATGATGCAAGTTAGGTAAATGCAGAAATTATTCCTTTACACCATGGTACAGGGTAACACATACTTCCAACTGTTCAGATCAACTGAATAGACTACAATTTCCAGAATGCTTCCAATCTACTTGCTTTTCTTAAAAACAAACACTTCAAAAGGGTTACACAGCTACTTCTAAAATTTCTCTGAACATTTTGATCTTCACCTGTTACTTCTGCCGTATATTCTTGCATTTAAAATGGCCTTTTAAGATTAAATCCATTTATAGCCAAGAGAAGGCCCTTCACTATTTTTTTTAGCAAAGACCATATTTAAAAATCCTACTTTGTTTTAGCAATTCCCTCTGCTTTGCTGGCACAGTAGCAATTCAACACATTCCTACACCAGAAAGTTGCTTTGATACCTACACAGAAGTTTAAATGAAAGACAGAAGAGGCACTGATGCACTTAAAGTTCTCAGGATGCAAAGGAGTGTTTTCATTTCCAGAATTTTCACAATGAAAGAAGAAGAAGAGATCTGGTTAATATTAATGGTATCATGATTAATTCACCCCTAAAATTAAGAAGGCTCAAGAATAAACATTTAATTTCACGAATGTCATTTACCAATGGGAATTGAAGACACCACTGTTTTCATTAAAATTCTTGCCTGTTGATTTCTTCAAAACACCAATTTTAACACGTACACTTAGACATTTATTACTTCAGCAAAAGGAAAGAAAGTGTGTGACACTTTATGAAAGAGACAGTTAGAATAATTCTCCACACAGATTTACTTTCTTTCTTTGTTTGCTTGTTTGTTTGTTTTCCATTACTTACATGTCCTACCCTTTTTTTCATGTTTTTCAAATCTCATCCCCTTATTGTAAAGAAGAAAATCACAATTTATTCTAACATCTTTCAAACTAAATGAAATTTTAAAAATAGTCATCATTTTACCTATAGAATATTACCTATGAAAGCCTTCCAAAATATAGGTTTTAATTACAGAAGTTTTAATATACAACAACTTTCAGGCTTAATTCAAAGGTTATGTTCAGTTAAAATAACCATGAAATGAGCACAAAAAGTACTTAGAGAACTTACTAAACATTACCAACCTCATTCTTTTAAAGCTTCTTTCAGTAATTAGTATTGTTACCCAATTATCCAATCAAGGAAATGAGGGAAGAAACCTTACCAGTGAAAATATATGAAAAGAAATTTTGCTCTCTGCTTCTACACTACGTAATTTCATATATCAATCTAACATTAGATCAATGTGTACCAAGACCACGACGAAGAGAGAGAGAGAGAGCTAAGACCTAATTGTTCAAGGTACATTTTTCCATTCAAATCTTTGACTGGCAAATATATGTTAAAACACTGCAAACTGTGACTTTTCCTTTAATGTCCAGGTAACTCTAAATTTCCATATATTACAATTAAAGTTTTAGAAGTTGGTTACTCCAACACAGATTCTGAAATTGAAGCTAATCTATAGCACTTTCTAGTTGGAGGATCATTTAAACAACTTTCTTTTAAAAAGTAAGAATAGTGTCTGTCGTGGTTTAAACCCAGTTTCTACTCCCCAACCTCTTTCTTTCCTTCCCTCCTCCTCAGAGGGATAGGGAGGAGAATCGAAAGAATGCAGCTCCCCCGGGTTGAGATAAGAACAGTCCAGTAACTAAGGTATAACGCAAACTACTGCTGCTACCACCAATAATAATAATGATAAGGGAAAATAACAAAGGAAGAGAATACTACACCACCTGACAAAAAATGAGCCCAGCCGACAAGAGAGCGTGCCCTTCCAGGTAACTCCCAGTTACCTACCCGGTCATGACATGCTGTGGTATGGAATACTTCTTTGGCTAGCTTGGGTCAGGTGTCCTGTCTCTGCTTATTGCCCACCTCCCCTCCTCTCTGGCAGAACATGGGACTCAGAAAGTCCTTGGTCAGAGTAAACATTATTTAGTGAGTTTGCTGATGACACCAAGCTGTGTGGTTCGGTTGATACACTGGAGGAAAGGAATACCGTTCAGAGGGACCTTGACACCCTTGTGTGGTGGGCTGATGAGAGCCTACATCTGCGTCGGAGCAATCCCAGGCACAGCTACAGGTTGGGCAGAGAAGAGAGTCAGAGCAGCCCTGCAGAGAAGGACTTGGGGTGGTGGTCAGTGAGAAAATGAATGTGAGTCAGCTTCAGTGTGTGCTTGCAGCCCAGAAAGCCAACAGTATCCTGGGCTGCATCAAAAGGATCATGATCAGCTGGTCAAAGTTGGTGATCCTGCCCCTCTACTCTGCTCTTGTGAGACCTCACCTGGAGTATTGTGTGCAGTTCTGGTGTCCTCAACATAAAAAGGACATGGAACTGTTGGAACAAGTCCAGAGGAGGGCAATGAGGATGATCAGGGGACTGGAGCACCTCCCGTATGAAGACAGGCTGAGAAAGTTGGGGCTGTTTAACCTGGAGAAGAGAAGGCTGTGTGGTGACCTCCTAGCAGCCTTCCAGTATCTGAAGGGGGCCTATAGGAATGCTGGGAAAGGACTATTTGTTACGGACAGTAGTGATAGATAAAGGGGTAACGGGTTAAAACTTAAACCGGGGAGGTTTAGATTGGATATAAGGAAGAAATTCTTTCCTGTGAGGGTGGTGGGGCACTGGAATGGGTTGGCCAGGGAGGTTGTGAGTGCNTGTTGGCCTCTGCCCATCTCTCCAACCTATCCAGGTCTCTCTGCAGAGCCCTCCTTCCTTCCAAATGATCGACACAAGCCCTCAGCTTAGTGTCATCTGCAAACTTGCTGATGAAGGACTCAATACCCTCATCCATGTCATCAATAAAAATATTGAACAAAACCGGTCCCAGCACAGACCCCTGAGGGACACCACTGGTGACCGGCCACCATAAAGACATAAGTCTTTATATGCCTTCTGCTGTATTCTCTTGAGCTCTATTTGCCTTAATTTTAAAATAATACTCTATTTCTTTGCCATCTGAGCTGTTCCCCTCATTACTCAATTATTTTTTCCCCAGTAAGTCTACTTGCAATTAATCCAGAATGCTGAACTAGTACTTTGTGCATGCCAGCACAGGAAGTGACTGGGATATCATCACAGGTATGAGATAATAACTCTCCAGGGAGATCAAAAGAAAACCAAGATATAAGAAACTGCTGCCATTGTTATCTGCAAGTGGATTAGCTCAATGTCACTGCAGCAAATTCTTTGTGGTTACTGCAAGTCATCTTTTTGTACCAGAGAGCAGCCGTGCTTGGCCCTGAATATCTGTGAAAGAACATCAATGAGAACATTAAAAACAGATTAAAAATGAAACCCAAAACATTTAATGCTCCTAAGTCTTTGATTGTACTGTCATGAGAACGTGTTGTAGCAGTTTCTTCTTGGATGCATCTTCCTCTGGAAAAGTAGAGCAGAGCATTTAAAGGAACTGTACAACTGGTATCAGGGAAATTATTTCCCTTAATATCTGTCCAGCTGTGCCTACATGAGCCTGTTGAAAGTTATGCTTTTTAAGTTGATCTGTCATATGGACCTGATGGCAAAAATGTGTTGCTGATGGGAGTTTATTTGCTCACTGTCCATTAATGAATGTAGTAGCAGTGAAGCACCTGGGCTGAACATGCCGTGATCTACTTTCACCAGTGTCCACAGTCATCAGTGCTTCTCTGGGCTGCTGTCAAGCTGCCTGGATGCATTTACTACAAATTACTCATATAGTCTTCAGGTGCTGCTCAGGAGATTCCAAATCCAGTCTTACCTAGATGCTAGGAACCCACCACGAATTTGTGTGAGCTTGACTGAAGAAGGTGAGAGGATGACCCTGAAAGCAGTTCAGCTGTTTCTTGCTTACAGTTGAGCTAGAGAGATAATGTCACCCAAGAGGCATTCTTGCATGAGGGATTGGATTATTTGATGCATTTCTTTTGAAGTCTGGTGCGTGGGGATGAGCTGCACAGCTTCTGAGCTGTGCTGCTGAGAGTATACCATGCTCAAAGCATGTCGGGTAGATGCACATGCTAATTGGGAACTAGCAGCTCCTCATTTAAAGGAGGCTGGGAGAGGATCGGCATGAGGGAAGGTGTTTGCGTATGTGGTGAGGCTGTACTTTGAACACTGTATTCAGCACTGGGCCTCTCACTATAAGAGAAATATTGAGGTGCTGAAGTGGGTCCGGAGAAGGGCAACAAAGCTGGTGAAGGACCTGGAGCACAAATCTGATGAGGAACACCTGAGGGACCTGAGGCTGTTTAGTTTGGAGAAGAGAATGTTCAGGAGGGACTTCATCACTCTCTACAATTATCTAAAAGAAGGATGGAGAGAGGCGGGGTTTGATCTCTTCTTCCAAGTAACAAGTGACAGGACAAGAAATAATGGCCTCAAGCTGCACCAGGGGACGTTGAGATTGGATATTAGGAAATAATTCTTCATTGAAAGGGTGATCAGGTACTGGAACAGCCTGCCCACGGAAATGGTGAAATCACCATTCCTGGAAGTGTTAAAAACCATGTAGATGAGGACCTTAGTGACATGGTTTAGTGGAGGACTTGTCAGTGCTAGGTTAATGGCTGGACATGAGACAGGTTAGTTTTATCCTACTGATGATATGTTGTTGCAATGGTACTCCTGCTCTGTACGAGAAGAACCACAGGTTCAGACCCCTGGTGCGTGCACTTGGCTTGAGGAGCCACTGGCATGAGGCTTCCATCTGCAGGCTTATGACTGAACGCCTCTAAGTCAGAATCCCGCCCTGACTCTCAATGTTGTGCTGTTGTGTCATCGGTCACTCAAGATTGACCCAGGAAATGACAGTCTTGTTCAGAACGTGTGGGTTAAAGCCCTTCCTGAATCTTTGTTAGCGAAGACGGGCCTTCCTCATAGGAGAAGGAAAACTCCTATCTTCAAACCTAGGCAGATGGAGTTTGTCTAACCTTGTATGGTCTTCCATCTAAGTGAAGGACACTCTCACAAAACCTACAACCTGAGGACTTTGCTATCACCATCCTAGCTAGCTAGGCCATGGCAGATAAACCTCAGGTGTAAAGGGTTGGACCAGTTCTGTGCAAGCTGTGCCTCCCCTAACAAACTCACTGCACAGGCTAGCAGGGCTCACTGTCACCTGTCTGTATGGACAGGAGAAGGTCAGAACGGCAGGTGACAAGGTGCATGGGAAGCTGCAGATCCAACCTTGTATGCGGGCAGACCAGTGCATGGTTCACTTGAGATTGCCTCAGGAGATGACTCCTGGTCGGACACTTCCTGGTTGTCTAAGCATCCTTTTTCCAACCAGATTTGCCTATCTCACATGCCCTTGGTCATCGTGCTTGTAGTGAGCGTGGTTAAAGCCCTTCCCAAATCTTCCTTCACGAAGCCAAGCCATCAAAAGTCTTTTCCAACCTAGTCGATTCTGTGATTCTGTCTGGATGCCAGGACTGCACCAGGCTGGTGGTGTCCATGCCAGGACAAGCAGGAAAAAAACCTACATTGTCTTGATTAGCATGCTCTATGGAGCTGGTCAGCTGTAGAGGAAAACCTCCCCTAGTCTGTCAGGCATGGGGTAGGCTCCTCGCTGTCTGCTAGAACAGATGCACTATGCTACCCTCAAAGCCACCTGGAGTGGGTTGCCTGGAGGGCTCCCTGTCTGAATTGGGAGTTAAAGGAAAATATATCTGAGCTTCTAGTGCCATTTCTAGAAACTTGCTGATGCACAGTATTTGTCCTTAGGTTTCTCAGCCTCTAACCAGTCTGTGAAATGTCAGGAAGCTGGCTGGGGCTCCTATTTTTACAAATGGGGAACAGAAAAATTAATTTGCTTCTAATACCTCCTCGCACGAGGAGTGCAAGATGGGCAGCAGCTTTTTGGCTGTGTTAGACCATCAGACCAGCCATAATCAACATATTTTATGTTTCTACATGGGCTCCTAGCCACCTGTATAATGTCCATCTGTTGAACTGGGAGTGATGTCTACCAACACTGCAGTCTAGATCACTGGAATAAGGCATGGGTTTGCAGGGCTGATGGTGTTCCTGAAGGACAGTTTGCAGCAGCATGATAAATGCTGTCCCTTCCGTGAGCAGTCCTTCTCATGCACTGCTCCTGTGGCAGTACCATTCACTTCTCATTACTTCAAGGCACTTGGGGAAATTAATCTAGAAAAAAATGTAAATGTGTTGTGGCCATGATAGCAGATGAATATTCAGAGACAGTCCCTGACCCTCTGTGAGGGCATCTGAGAAATTTTAATGTATTATGTGTAGTGTTTTTCTGTAAATGGTACATTTGCTGAAAAATGCAGTTTTAGAATAACCATATCCGTTTGCATTCTGAAGTTAAATTTGTTAACTAGTTCTAAGTGGGAAAGGACATGGTACAACTGGCTTTCAGGAGTGACAAGAGGATCTATCTCTGCCTTCTCCTCAGCCAAGGTGTGAAGACCCCATCATATCAAGCTGTGTGCTTGAATTCCTTTTACTGTGCAGAGAAGTCTGAAACTCCATCACCCACCTTCCAGTGGATGTCCCAGATTATGGGGAGGGTAGTAGTCCAAAAGCCTGCTGTAGGTCTTATTCTACCTTTTAAAAGAAATTAGGGTTATTAGAACAGGGTTTGGATGCTGAGGGTCTGAGCACCTGGGTGAATATTTGAAGTATTAAGCCATGGGTTTTTTTCATTTTTACTCTCAAGTGACTATGTCCTGATGGAATTGAAGTAAGTTTGATAGGATGGACCCAACTCCTGTACCTTAGTATCTGGCAAGTTGTCCTGCTTCCTCCTTTGAAAGAGGGGATGGTAAAGCCTGTTTTCTGGAATACTTAGTTAAAAGTCTGATAGCAATGGAGTTGCAGGGCCCATATGAGAAGGTATAGCCAGACAATGAATTTCTGCCAGGGCACCTTAGTCTTGGCTGGCCTTCTATTTTCATCTGTGTCTTGGCTACTTCTACAGAAAAGAATGCCAAATGCAGCAAGTTATGAAATTATTTTTATTGCTTTGTTTTGTGTGTTCAGGTTCAATTGATTTCTTGCTTGGAAGGCAGTGGCTTTGTCTATACTAGCAAATAGCATCATGTAGACAAAGCAGATCATCAGAGCAATACAGTAATGAAGACCCAGGCAGATTTCATGGGTTTTGCAGTGGAACAGCTGTATTCTAATTCCATGTGAAGGAATTTTTGAAAGAAACAAGAAATCAGGAGACCAAATATTGCATGTTGAAAATGTCAAAAAAACTTTTAAATTTATTAGGAATATTTTGAGTGTTCTGCTAAAACAAAGACTTCAAAGAACCAGGCACATATTTGTGAGACACTTTAAGGCTGTTGAAGCTGTGTATTTTTTTGTTGACAGTTGTTTCAACTGAAAGTTTAGATGGTGCTTCTTGGGGTCATCTGGCATTCTACTTGAACCTGTATATGTTGTGTGTGTGATTCTTACTATTGTTTCAAAGAGCTCTATAAAACTGATCCCTTCATAACCATTTTAAAAAGGTATTCTTATATGTATCTCTCTGCCTGCACCTCCTTTCTGCTGCCTGGCTATGAAATTCATTGTGACACATTTGCCTCAGCTGCAGGAAACAGAGGAAAGGTAATAACAAGGTCAAGACAGGCATTAGGGAGCTCAGAAAAAAATTAGGGAAAACAGGTAGGAGAGCAACCCAGCTGCAGTGAAAGAGTGTGAGGCTTGTGCAGAAGTGACTTTTAATGCAGTAAACTTTGCCTACATGCTTCAGGCTATAGATACTGTCATGTGTTATAGGTGGGGAGGGCTTACTGTGCTCTGAAGATTGCGTGGGCTCTGGAAAGCAAGCAGATTATCCAGAGTAAATCATAGTGACTTACTCATGCAAAGGTACCCTCCAATGCAGTCAACTTAGTAAGTTTGTGTTTTAGATATTATATTTTATTATGACTCTGGCTGACACCCATATCAGTTACATTCAATGATACATATTTGGGATACTTCAATATTTTACCGAAAAGTGATTTGTTTATTGTAGGATGTCAGGACAGGTCACACATCACTGAGGGGCTTGGGGTGTGTGAATGACCTAGGATTTCCTGCCAGGTGTCTTGTTCATCTTGGCATATCCAGAAGCATATGGCAAGGAAAGGTATCTTGACAGGATACTGGTTTTGGGATGGAATAAAAGTCTATATCCCCATCAGGGATAAAATAGTTATCAGCAAATTGTTATTGGCAATTTAAAAAAAAAAAATCTAACCTGACAGTTTTTATATCAAGCGATGAGGAAACTATCATATTAGAGAAATAACCTGTACATAGGTGTTGCCCTCCTCATAGTTGCCAACTAGTTTCTCCTTTAATTTGCATGCTACAAATACCAGCTGCTTTTAAACCTACTCAGTGTATAAACTGTGACATCTTAAACATCACAGAATATTGTCTGGTGCCTGTTGCTGTTTTCTTTGTGGTGCCACTTATCCTGAACAATTAATCAATTTCTGTCTTACTGTTTGTAACAAAGTAGGTTCTTTGAGAATTCTCTCAATTCCAGAATGAGAATTAACTACTATGGTAGTGCAACCTAAGTCACTATAGAGGCATAACAAAAACAATTCCTACAAGTGTTACAAGTTTTATAAGCCCAAAGTTTCTATTTAAATATTTCTTGGTATTGCTTGTTCAGTGTGTAACTTGGATATTTTTTTTTTAGTACGCTTTTAAGAAGCAAGAACAGGGTGGACTTTAAAATTTCCTTTCAAGGTTCCTGTGCCTGAAAGATAAAAGTTGGTTTTTGAACAAAGAAAAATGTCACTAAGCAGGATTGATTTTGAGGAATATTTTCTGTGTTCAGTCAGGGTTTTTAAAAATAATTAAACCAGAAATGTTTTAGGGTTTGGAGTTAGCAGGGTACTGGATAGTTTTCAAGTCTATTAAAGTTTATCATCTCAGAAGAGAGGCAGCATCAGACAGTCAGAAGTTTATCTGGCCTTTCTCTGGGCTTGGGAAATGTGTGCTGTTAACTTTAAATATGGCTGTGGAGAGCAGCTGTTTGAAATGACTGGGAAAATCTCTGAGTGACCAAATTGTTTTTCTGTTGTTGTCTTACAGGTTTCAGAATCTGCTGTGGTCTCGAAAAGCATTTGTGGATAGTGTGAAGGTGTATAATCACAGCTACATCTACATGCCAGCCTTCTCAATGAAAACGGGGACAGGACCCTCCCTACGCGTCTATTACACCCTGAAGGACTTTGGTGCCAAGCAGGCTGTCCTTTTCGCCAACCCCAATTTCTTGCGGGACATCGGCAAGTTCTGGAAGAGCAAAGGTATCCATGCCAAACGGCTTTCCACAGGCCTTTTCCTAGTCAGTGCCGCCCTTGGTCTGTGTGAAGAAGTAACAATTTATGGCTTCTGGCCATTCTCGGTGGACCTGCATGGGAAGTTTATTAGCCATCATTACTATGACAATGTCCTGCCTGATTCTGGATTCCATGCCATGCCGGAGGAATTTCTACAGCTCTGGTTTCTTCATAAAAGTGGTGTACTGAGAATGCAGCTAGAACCATGTGAGGACCCTTTAATCCAGTCTTCTGCCTGAGGATTGTAGGAGTGTGTTTGGGAGATCGAATAGTTTTTAATTTCAACTCTCTACAACAGAGTGTTCTGTTTTCTGTTGTTTCTTTTTAAAGGGAAAATAATTGTGCATCTGCATGGACCATAAAAATGTTACTTGAAGGCCAAATGGAATACGTCCTTAATGTATAGTGCTTTATGGAACTGGGGTGGAGGGAAGAGGATCTCTCCACCAAGTCCATTCAGCAGCATTGTGAAAATAATGTCAGAAGCAGCACAGCTGAACTTTCTGGGGGATGTTTTTAAATGACCGATGTAAAAAGGGCATTAAGGCTCGGAGAGACACAGGGCCACCCACAGGCTTTTACTGGCAGTGCCAAATATGACTGTCTGTTTAAAAATCCATTTCATTCCAGATTGGCACCTCATACAACTTTCATTTTTCCTTTTTATTCCTTTCCCTCTGTTTGTGTGTGTTTGTGTGTAGGAGAGCATGTGTGTGTTGTTGACTTTGTTTGAGTCTTTCCTTTTCTATTCCCCCCCCTCCTTTCCTTCCCCCCTCCCCCAGTGGAAGAAAAAGGAAAGGCTTAAAAACCCAGGAGCCAAGTACCATCAGCTCCTCTGAAGACTCTTGGGACAGTGAAGGGTGCTAAGAATCTGGTTAGAAGAATATCCTAGGAATGCCCTGCTACTGAGTATGGATAGACTTGCCTATTGTAGTTTTTATCAGGGTAGTTTAGGTCATTGCACTTATGATAATGCTAGATTGTGAGCAAATGCTAGTTAAGGCAAATTGGTCTGAAAATGAAAAGCGTGTTATAAAACAGTAGTGAAGTGCAGCCCGGTTTCAGTTGACCTGCTGCAAGATTTCAAAGTTTCCCACAGTGACTTTTGTAGTAGGGGTGGTTCCTGACCTGTTTTACTGTACAGCCTTAGGAATTAATTCTGTATTCATTTGGACTCCAGATGTTCATTGACTGTCAAGGGTATTTGAGGTGTTCAGTTGAATGCAGAATGAGGTTCTTCACTTGCTTATATGCAGGAAAACTGCAGAAATGAATGTAAGTGTCATTTTAAATGAGTTGAAGCTTCGAAAACCCTTTCTCTTTGTGTGACTAGCTCTTCTGCTTGGATTGTAACGTTAGCCTTAAAGACTTGTACTTTTCTTGCAAGATTGTCTCTGGTAAAGGTAGTCTGAGAAATGAAACAGCCTTTGGGAGCACTGAAAAGCTGCATAGCCAGCAATTAAAAAGGAATGTGGCAGGCCCTTACATAAGGCAGCCTCTCTCCTCGCAGCAGGTGAATTATGTCAGTGTGTGCATTGCATGCACACTGCTCCAGCTAGTGCAGTGCCTGAAGGACTATTTTATTCTGGGTTATTACTTGGGCAGCAGATGGTCCTATCGCCATGTAAGTGAAAAATCTTTTTGTTTGCTTTGGTTTAGCATTGTAGGACAAGAAGAGAATCCCAGCTCGGTCCACAGTTCAATTTCAGCTGCAAGATGTTATCACCATTAACTTTAAAAATCCAGATCAATGTTCTCTTTCTTATCCTTCCATCATTAGTAGCTGAAATTCTAGTCGAAGTGTTGAAACAACAAAACTGTCATCAGGTTTCCACAACAACTTCCTGTGCTGTTTTAGCTCCAAAGTGCTAGTTTTCTGGGCTATGTGTCCTATCATATGTTGACAACTCTTTGTAGACTACCAGCTGCAAGTTATATAGATATAATTAAAAAAAAAAAAGGAAAAAAAAGAGGCAAAATCCATGGCTCTTCTTTGAATATGAATAATTCAACTATCTATATAGAACACTGGGGGAAAAAATATAATGTTTTGCTTTTTAAACCTATTTTTCATAATAAAAATCTTCTTACTAAATATGGACAGTCCAAGCATGAAATGGGCACTGTTCCATAGACTTGTAAGGCTAAGCTCTAACATGGAGATTTGGACTAAATAACGGTCTAGGTATTGTTCTCATAAAATCCAAATGTGCTTCTATAACCTGTTTATCTTTGTTATTCTATTTAAAAGTACAGTCAACATGCTGATGGAATGTCACTTGTTAATTTGTTCCCTTTGTTATATTTGTCTTATCTATTTTGTGGGTCCTAGATGAGGAAGGATTTGAAAGTAAAATATTTTCTGTGCTGCTTGCCATAGTAGAATTTTATTGAGCTGCCTTTCTTAGAGAAGAGGAGGTGCCTGTATGGTTTTTATCTTATGCATTGAGTTTTGTACTTTTTAGTGCTTTAGAAGTTATATTATCTGTGAGAATAACAGTTGAAATATGATGTGCTAAAATATCACTTCAGCAGGATGCCAGCATTTCCTTGGGGTGAGAAGGAATGAGGAGAGTAAGGGGAAACTGCCTCTTTGCTGGTCATTTCTTTGTATTTTTGCCAATACTTGGCTTTTTTTGACATATCTTGGGAAAATAATTGGATTAGAAGAACAAGAGAAAAACATGTATTTTTGTAGAAAAACTCTGTGCAGTGTTTCATAGCGTCTGGCTTGTTCATCTTCAGCTGGTGCCCTGGGTATTTGAAGATGTATTTCCCACCTCTGTAAGACTGAGGCACACTGAATCTGTACCCTGGGGTCTTTGTCCCTTCTGATATCTGCAGTCCTGATGTCTGCAAGGAGATAGCTTCCAAAACAATTTTGGAGGTAGGGGAGACCCAGAATATGTGATGTGTGGCTGATGTTGGAAAAATTAATAATTCTGGTTCAGTTCACATTTATGTGTAGTGAATATAACTGCATCTTTCAAAGACAGCCACATTTAATGGGGAAGTAAAAGCTTCAAGGATAAATAACTTTCTAGAGCTTCCAGAAAGCTGGCAGCCAAGTTAAAAATAGAAACAAAAATAAAGGCCTCTTTTGAGAGAGCAAAATCTGGTTTAGCTGGCTGACTTGTCAGTCATCGCAAGCAGTGGCCAGCGATTAGCCTTTTGCCCAGCCAGTACAAAGGGATGTAGGAGAGCAAAGTTAAGTGCTTTGTGGCAAGAGCAGTCACAAAAAAAAAAAAAAAAAAAAAAAAAAAAAAAAAGACAACACA
>NDXB01022603.1:92000-114893 GCA_002631895.1 Agapornis roseicollis
AAAAAAAAAAAAAAAAAAAAAAAAAGAAAAAAAAAAGGCAAACCAGCTGGGAACATGAGAGTGGGAACAGAAGTGTTGCAATAAATATGCTCTCCCTGTGCCACTGCTCAGCATGTGTCTTGCCTTGTCTAAATCTAGGGGGAGGAGAGGTGTCCATGTGAGGGGCATTGCATGCAAGGGTCTGAAGTTGTATTCTTCAGGGAGTGAAGTCACACCAGGGAATAGGATCTTACTTCTGCTTAAGAACAGGCACATGCAAATCCAGGATGCCAAATCTTAAGTGTTTATCATGACAAATCAGCATCTTGCCGTCATTGCAAACTTTGGTTGGAATGATTATATCTATCCAACATTTACCTACTGATAGATTCCAGTCCATTAATTGCAGTGACCTTAGTCAAATTTCATTGCTTGTGTTGCTGTATTTTCCTTAAAGTGAATTGAAACCATAATGTTTATTTTGTTGTGAAATTCCCTACTCTAGTGTCTATTTCCAGTGCCAGTCCCCGGATTTCTGTGATAGTATGGCTATAGCTGCACAACTTTTCGCCAGTTCGAAAGCTACGGTAATTAATCTTCAGTAAAAACTAGTTGAAACTGGCCAAATTATTTCTTAATGTTTCTAGTTATTAGTTTTGTCACAGAGATGGCAAGGTACAGAAGTTACAGATGCACTGGAATCATTGCTCTGCGTAGGAACAAAGATATGCCCTATGTTTGTAAGTAGAAGAAGAGCTGTGCATGGAAGGAAGATATTCCATACTAAAACTGCTTTAGATATCCTATTTTTGGGGGTGCATATGCTTTTGACTAAATGAAGACCAATATTTGAACTTGCACCAAAACTATGTAAGACTTCTTCTTCCCGTTGATTATGAAGTCTTTGGAGTGCCTTCTAAAGCAGACAAGCAAAACAGAAGACACTGTGTGCATGTTTGTGAGAATAAAAGCATTTATAATTTTAGCACAGACCATGCTACAAGACCATCCTTTTAAGTTTTGATAAATCCAGCAAGAGTTAGGTGTTGGTAATTCCATCACTGGAGAAGAAAAAGAGGATGGAAGAAGTTACATTTTTCAAAGCAGTTGTTGCAAAATTACTTCTGTTTCTTTGAATTCCCAGATTTTATCACTTGGAATCTATCAAATGTTTGACTTTTTGGTAGTTTTTTAACAGAACAGTTAATAAAAGACTTTCATGCCTTTTTGTTAAATATTATCAAACTCACTTTCCAAAGTGTAAAACAAACACCAAACAGGAGGCTTAACCTATCCTCCTTAGCTGATGTTTCTTTGGCAGCAGTGAGAACTTAAATAGCTAGCTGATTATTCATTTTCTTCAGTTTTTGTTACAACAGGTTGAGTTCCAGTGTATTCAGCCTCTTAATGTTAATGCATATGCTTAAAAATGAATCTCACTCTGTCTTTTCAGCTGGAAGAAAAAGAAGTGCTGTTAGTTGAAAATTGTTGTGTGGGCTCTCTACAATCAGGAGAGACAGGCACCTCCAGATGGTGACTCGTGCTTTTACTGAACATGGGCTGCATTCAGAGGCCTCCTCAGGACCTGAAAATGCTCCAGCTGTGTCTGCAAGGATAAGCTGTGCAGAGCAGAGTAAAAATCTTAAGCTTTTTCCCTAGTGGTGTATAGTTTGTGAGCATACAGCTGTGGCTTTGTGAGGCACCCCCCGATGCTGCCCTAACCAGTGTTCAGGCTTTGCATGGGGTGAGGGTTACTGCTCCTTTGTTGCAGAACACGTCCTAGATAATTGCCCGTGGCAAGGCTGGCTTTTCCTGCTTCAGAGTCAAGACTGCTGGGCCTCTTGATGGCAGCTCATCACTCTGGAGATTCCCCATCTGCTTGCCCTGAAACACTTTAGATCTCTGGCAATTCTCAGAAGAGCTTATTAAACCTGCATTTTAAAATCATCTGAGTAGTCCCTGCTGCTATTGAGGCGGTCAGCTTTCTTTTGAGCTGAGTGTTTATCCTGTTTGGATCTCTCTAAAAGCAAATAAGTATTTGGCACTCAGGCCACCTGGAATTTACCCTGTTATTTGGTTTCTTTACCTTCCATGTTAGATCTTTTTTTGTTTGTTTGTTTTGGACTGCATTTAACAACTGTGAATGAGTCCAACGTGCATATAAGAAAGCAACACCACAAGTAATTTTTCTCTGGGTTTATGAATAAGCTGGTGTTCAATAAAACACTGAAGTACCTTTTTAATAGTTCCTGTTGATTTCTAATTGTATATTCAATGAATTGCTTTGCTCAGATGGGGCCCATGGCAAAGATGAGTTGCATAATTTTCTGTTTATTGGAAGGGAGCAATTACAGATACATAACATATATCAAGTTAAATTCTTACCAATAAGTTAAGGAATCTACATATTCTGAAAGAAGCTTTTCTGTTGTATGATTACTGTGGCAATAAAGGAAACATTTTCACTGAAAATAGATGTACAGCAGAAAATAGATTTTGATTAGAACAGCATAATCTGGAATACTGAGATTTATGTGGAAGTCCCTGCTTGAATGTCTTCACCCAGGATCTCAGTGTGCTGGAGAGTGCCATCATACCAACTTCTTTTACTTCTCTGCATGTAATAACTTTTGTAGGAAATGCTTGAATGCTTTTTTATAATCCCTACATGTGCTGAAAGTAAACATTCCTTTTCTTCAGGAGCACAAGTTTTCTTTTGGGGTACCCATAGATTTTGGTATGCAGAGCAGAGCTGACAGAAGATGACTGGTTTTCAGGAGAACACTCATTTGGAGTAGTCTAGCAGGGCTTCTGCAAACATGCAAGTTGATTGCTGCTTCCTGAGCTGTAGCGTTTCAGTAGATGATACAGAGTGTGCTGCACTGCCAATAAAAAGAAGCTATTTTAGCTGCAGCTCTGCCGTGTTGAAGTCTCCTATATGCTGGCATTTCTTAGTTGTGTGAGGGCTCTTCAAGCACGGACTTTGATGCCGAAGATCATGTATTAAAGATTTTTAAAGGATGGGATCTGAATGTACTAAAAACTGAAATGAGCATTGAAATGAATGGAAATAAGTCCTTTAGTGTATCAGTTGGTTGCACTGCATGCCTGTTATAAAATAGACCTGTCCATAGCTGAAAGCCATTTCATCTGAGTATAAGGCTTGTATATATGAGGAGGTCACTGAAAGGTGAATGCCTCATGCTGCACAGGGCAAGGACTTCCAAAAAACACTGTGGTTTTATTTATATCAATAATGAAATCCCCATTGAGCCAATAATGGGTTAGGTCAGCAGTGACTGCTCTTGAAACTCTTGCCCCATAAGCATTTCCAAGAATTGTTCTATGCACAGGCAGAAACAGTAGGTTTTTTTCTTTTGTTTGTGCTTGTTACCTTGCACTGAAAATGGAATGAACTGTCAATCAGAACTCTTATGTACCTTTTTTAGAGGTCTCTGTAGACTATCTAAATAATATATAGGCACACAGTTATATAAATATAAACAAAATAGCTGATACCACAAATTTTATTGCTCAAATACTGATTAATATCTTGTAGAATTACTTTAAAATCATTTAGTGGAAAAAAAAAATTACACACATTTTACATGTGAAAAATGATCCCATTTTTATTCTCCCAAAATACAGTTATTTAACAAACTCTATGTTAGAGATATGTGTTTCCCCTGCTTTTTTAAAGTTATTCTGCCCTTCTAGATTTGTATTCCAGTCCATACATCTGCAAAGCTTCCAGTTTTAGACTACTTCATGTGGTGTCTTTAGATAAAAAGATTAAATATTATACTCTAAATGTGGTCAAAAAAAGAGAGAAAGACAGAATTTGGACAGAGGTTCATATCTTCTGAAGTCTTACTGCTTATGTATATCCATTTAGTTGTGGTTTCTAAAGAACTAGACAAAGATCAGAAAGGAGAAAAATATGCAAGATGACAGTCTTTGTCATAAACATAAAGTGGTGGAAGCATGCATTTAGATGCTTGGCTCAATTGGGACCTAAAGTTAGTAACAGATGTTAGGTTTTTATTGTTTTGCTTCTCCTTCCCTCGGTTTTTGTTGTACTGGGATGAAACCTGCTGTGTTTGCAAGCTTAAAATCTCCTCTTCACTACAGTGAACTTTCCTCTGGGCTCTAAACCTAAAAGCATAGCAGAGAGACATAAACCACTTCAGGTTCGGTGCAGGCAAGCTTGTAGGCAGTATTTCACATCTTGCTAGTACTAACGACTATATTAACTTGGAATTAATATTCAGGTTTTTTATTTCAGCACTTAACCCAGAATGTTTGAAATGTTTTTTCCTGAGGTGATTTCTCTTACAGCTGAATGAAGACCAAATTTAGCTTAGATGTTTTGAGAGTTAGTTAATTTGTGCTTGGGAAGTAAAGTGAAAAAAAGTCCCAAACCTTTTATAAAATTTAAAGGTTTATCTGTTTTGCACAGTGAAAACAATGAATGAACAAACCTGTTTATCTGACTGAATTTATGCTTCTCTGTTAAAATACACCCGCATTGTTAGTAAATACCATAAGGACATTGCCTTCGGATAACACACAGATTGTAGGAAAGTGAAAAGCCATGTATTCATTACGTTTTCTTCTCTCTGCCCTGCCCTTCAATTTATAAGCCAAACTCTCTGCTTCTACCATACTGACTCCTGTCAAATCAATAGAATGGCATAGATTCTAACCAGCTGTCTGTTCTCAAACCTGAGGGAATTCATCCAATGAAAATTTTGAATGAAGATATTTTAAACCAACGCCTAATTTTTCTACCTGTTCTGTAAGCTACTGATTTTTTTTCCCCTGAAAGTGTAGATCATGAGTTGTTTATGCTATTAGTTGTTTTTGTAAGGCAGATATCTTACGGCATTTCGAACATCTGCTGTGCTAGGGTATCACAGTCTGAAACCAAATAAGGATCTAAGTCATGTCTTTGTTTCAGCAAGTTGCATAGAAGTGATCCATGTGCTGCTCTATCTGTCAAATAGATTGTATGAGCCAAGTGAAAATGAAAAAGGGATTTTTCTATGGTGTGCAGCCTCACAATTGACTGGCTGTATCTGGGAATTAGATATTTTAAGTAATTTATTGTCCATGATGGATGTAATGCCTGCTAGTATTTCCATTCATTGTCAAATAATTTTGTTAGACTTTATTGATGTAATGATACTATCTTTCCCTCTGCCATTTGTCTGCAGTTTTTCTTTTCTGATAGTTTTTGCAAGGAAGAAATCTTTCCTTATTATCTTTTTTTTCTTTCCTTTTTGATGACAATTTATATCTAAGGCTCGATTCTATTCTCAGATGCTGGTTGTCTTAAAAATGTTGATCTTTTTTTTTTTCATGTGTTGTGCACATGAAAATCTTCAAGTGCGACAGCTATAACAATCAAATAGCTGATTGTGGCTCTTTTTCCTTTGCTGTGGGAGAGAAGACAGTGCAGAGTGTTTTCATTCCATACTTTAGTCACTTATGGGTCAAGAACAAGAAGTCTGAATGTGCAAACAGT
The DNA here is from genome assembly GCA_002631895.1 of Agapornis roseicollis. Taxonomy (NCBI): domain Eukaryota; kingdom Metazoa; phylum Chordata; class Aves; order Psittaciformes; family Psittacidae; genus Agapornis; species Agapornis roseicollis. The sequence continues at coordinate 97,507 of NDXB01022603.1, forward strand.
TCACTGTAAATTCTGATTTTTCACCCTGAGCATAGGATAGAAATGTCTCCTATTTCTATTTACAAAACTAGATATTTTTTTTTTTTAAAGATGCATTTAAGGACAATTATGAGTATCTAAGTTAGCAACTGAAATCTTGTAGAGCCATTTTCATCTTCTCCAGCTCTAGCAGTTCAAGGTGACACATCAATCCTGCCTTTGTGGTGCAAGTTCTTTAAGGACTTCTAAACCTTTCTATTACTTATGAATTATGGGCACCTTGCTTTAACCTGTGTCTATGCTGGGTCCATCTGGCTATTTCTGAAAACTTCAGAGAAAAGTAAAAAAACAAAGATATGAGGGAAATTAAGGGTGCCTCGCTGTGATGTTTTTATGGAGTGGTACGTTGCTTTGATAATGAAATGTGAAATGTAGCATGTGGATGATGATGAATATAAAAAACTGCATGTGTTTTTATTTGAATGTCATGTCGATGAGCTGGATTATTAGTATGAGCTCTGTAGTGCAAAAATACTGAAAAGAGAACTGAAATGGGAAGAAGATACTTCTTGTAGTTTTTGCAGTGAACCATATCCTCTTTCATCTCTTTCCCTTTTCATGACCATATTCAGATTCTGGTAAAGTAAGCTTTACTGTCAGGATGGTAATAAACAAACTGCTCTCTTCCTAAAGTTAAATGGGCTTCTTTCCAGCATTGTAAGGGAAAATCTATCTGAATTTCCATCAAATCAGACTTCTTCCCAGGTGTGGCCTCATAGGGCTGCACTGGATGGAAAGATAAGGAGTTTTGAGGTTGACTGGAATAGAAACAGGCCAGACAAAGGTTTTTCAGAATTATTAATATTGCATTTACCTGACTGAGGTATTCATGAGAAGTCAGTGATTTCAGGAGGGACTTTTCTTCTCTTATCCCCAAGTTATAATGATCCTGAAATACCTGCCCAGCCACAGGGGACCAGGGAAACCGCAGCTGGCTCTTCGCTGGAAAGAAGACACCAGTTTCCTGGTGTTTTGCTTTTTGAAGGCAAGGAGCCTGGGAAGCACTGCTTGAAGGAGCATGAGTGGCTTCTCATTGCTTCCACATATAGCAGGTCTCTGGTCTCACCTTCTCTGTCAGACCATCTGCACGTTTCAGATCTCCTGCTTTGTAGCTGACCCTATCTGCAATGCTGGCTATGAGAAAGGTCAAGCCTTCCTCCTCAAGTGATGCTTGAATCAATGTTGAAGTATACCAAACCATACATATGTTTGAAAGGAGCTCAGTGTTTTTCTAAAACAAGCTGACTTAGGATCAGTTTGTGGTTTATAGTAATGTTGGTATACAATAGTCCAGGCAGGGCAGATACAAGTTGTCTCTTGTCTCTTTAGGGACTGGGCATAATTGCCATTTTTACTCTCTCACACAGTATTTCCAAAGGAGCAGTATGATGTGGGACAACATCAGTGTTTGCTGGTGAATTTTGACCTTGCATATTTCTAGTACTTTGATTTGCATTCCTTCTTGCCCAGTTTATTGAAAAATGTGATGGTAATGTGGTAGTTCAATGTCTTGAGATGGTTTTAAAGTAGATAAGCAAACCATTATGTCTCTGAGGTTGCATAATTCCATGGATTTGTCTTACCTTCTGTGACAGGCATGTTATATTTATTGTATCATTTATGATGTGTGTATGCTGTACAGGCTGAATGTTGTGTCAAAATGACGTGAGCACTTGGGTAAACATCTTGAATCACCAACATTTTGGCACACTCAGGGGCAAAGGTACTTGTGTGGATTGTGTTAAACATCAAGAGTGTGTTGTTGTTTAGAGTCTTGTGATTAGGGCTTTTATCTAATTCTCCCCAATGTAGCAAATATTTGCTGTCAGCTGACACTGTTACAAGGACTAAGGGTTTATATTTCTTTGCCCTGCAATAATGTATTTTCTATTATGTCAATAGAATTAGTTTTCAAGTAGTGTGCAGTGCTCCTTTCAAGAACATCTTTTTTTCAGGTGGTTTCATGGTGACTGTACTCCAAATATCTAGATGTCTCTCAATAGCAAAAATTGCTTTGTTACTGAATGTATTATTTATTAATGGTATCTTGTTGTCTTTTTCTAGTTGCAATTTACAAAATATGCCACAAGCATCTCATGTGATTTTTATAAGGAAACTCTTATTTATAATATTCATGCAAGTGGACAGAAACAAATCGCAATTTTATAGTAGCCACCACCTTTTTTCATAGCTGTAGAGTCTCAATGAGCATGATCAGAAGGGACAGGCTCATTGTTTTGTTTAATTTTGATGGAATTTTTCAAAGGTACTATTATGTTATTTATAATTTGGTTTTAATTATCTTAACAAATAAATATCTCCATTTTAAGAAATGAAAATAGTATTTGTGGGGCTTCTTTTTCTTCTTTTTCCCCCATTATCTGAGTATGTCCAAACAATCAAGTTAATTTCCTCTTTATGTCAACTTGTATAGTCTATTGTCAAGATTTATATCCATCGTCATCATCTGATATTTCTGATTATTCTGCTTACTCAATTCCTTTTCTTTGTAGCTTAGTCAGTGAGACAAATTAATCTACAGTGTTAGTCTGAGAATTAACCTTGGGCTGAACGTATGCATTTTTGCCTTCCCAAAACAACCAAGAAATTTTGGGTGCACATAGAAATCCCAAGGAAACACAGGCAGTTTATCATAGAGGTTCCAATTCTCATGCAAATCAGTGTAACTGAATCCCACTAGCTTGGACTGGATGTTCCAGTGCTCAGTCTAATACCCACATAAGTGGCCTTGAGTACATATTCTAAAACAAATTATGGTTCTAGTATCTGAATACCTGATTGACCTAGCTTAGGTGTCTTTAGGTACTCAAGCTAGAGTTTCAAGTGCAGATTTTCTGATCACAAGCCTTTTCAAGATATCTGGAATTTTGATACCGAGTTCCTTTTGAAACCATGCCCCTTTAAAACAAATGGATGATATAGGATGAAATGGTCCTGGCCATTCCAGGGACAGTTGGAGCAGGGTTCCTTAGCCTAATAGATACAATAAAGCAAGTATCTCGTCCATCTTAATTTTATTGTATTTATGGCAAAAATGATCATTGCTAAGGGAAGAGGGGAAGACACAAACTCCCCTTCCTTTAGCCACAATTGTTCTTTTTAGAAAAAATGGCAACTAAAGATGAGAAGACCATTTAACTTCCAGTTTAGCCAGGTGTGGGTAGATATAAATTGCTGAAGCCAGTTGAAGACAGTCTCAGTGGTTATGTTTATGCTAGAAATCCTCAGATGATGTCTTAACTTTCATTGGTTCGTCTGGCATGCTTATTTCCCTTCCTTGAATGCATTTTCCTAGCCAGTGAGTAAATGAGAGTTCCTTGTTCTTCTCATTTAATATTTCTTATAACATACCATCTCCACCTGGGTCATTCAGTAAATTCCCTCCTGTTGCAAGGAGAGACAAATGCCCAATGGGACAAAATGAAAACTCCCTTCCTCCAAGGGCTTCTGCTAAGTTAGCTGTCAATAGGTGGAAGCTTCTATGCAGGGTCTCTGTTGTGTGCTTGCTTGTATAGTGCACGTTGTCAGTACTTCCATGGATGGTGGGAAACCTAGGTCAAAACTCCAAGTCCTTGAGGCTATGTTTCCCTTTCAGCTGGTGAAGCGCTACTTGAAAGCTATGTCTTGCACCTTCTGTTAGGTTTTTCTCTCCAGAAGGCAATTGTACTCTAACTATGCAAGTCACCTCAGGTATTTATTTTATCCCTGTGCCTCTTCTTCCTAGCCCTTTAACCTTGAGAAGCTAGTATTCATTGTTTGTATGAAAATGTTCTGTGGAAAAGCAAACTGTCAACAGTATCAGCGCCTCAGACTGTCCATTTGGCTTTGACAGGAAATACTTGCATGTCATAGGGAAGGTCGTTTCTGGGACAAGAGAAACTTACCCAATGCAGGAAATTCTCTTAGTATCTCCCTTTAAATCCTCTTCTACCCAGATTTCCAGCTCACTGTCACATACCCAGCTCAGACAGCTCAGTGAAGGTGTTATTTAAGTGCTTCGGCTTCTGAGTATCTTTTTCCTTTATGTACTTCTCCAGTTCACCTCTTCACGGTGTTATAGCAGAAGTGTTACACATCTTCTACTGCTGGATCTGGATGCCTGGTAGAAAACACACCTCTAAATGAAAAGGCTGTCAGTGAAAAGTGCAGTGTAAGTATTGTGGCATTAATGAGAATGGTTTAAAGGAAAAGTTCCTACTTGGTGCAGTTGTGCCTAACTCTATTCAGACGATTTATGAAGTTGTTGCATCAGACTTTTGCATGGGGATCTAGCAGTTGGCTGTGGCCTGTTTGCTTGAGTCTGTTCAGCAACAAAGACATTTTTAGCTGTCATCAGGTAGCAGATGATGTACAGCATGTGCTGTCTTCCTAGTGATTATGTAAGTGATTTATGTGTAACATGAGTTAACAACTGAAAGTAGAGCTTTTCAAGAGAAAACACATAGGATTCAATAGGAAAGGAGTTCACTTGTGATTTCTGCTACAGACTGCCTGCTTACCTCCTCAGACTGATTAACCATGATATGTCAAATTGCTGTTACCTGTCAACAAGGACTAATTCTTCCCCGTCTCACAGATGTTAAGGTAAAATATTTTTCATATATTTTAAAAAATGCTATCAGAGGTAATTTGAGTCTTGAAAGAAGTCAGCTGCCCTGCCTATAGAAGTTTATCTGCTTGAGTGCTAGTCACAGGTAACCATGACTTTTTGCTTTGCAATAGCTGGTTAGAGAATATTTTAAGAGTACCACAAGTATGAGATGATGCATTATAACCGTCTTGATTAAATTAATACTTGTTAAAGTGTATTCTTGTATTGCCCATCCAGTGTGGTAATTAACTTTCCATCATGTAGTACAGCTTTTTCTTCATCTATCAAGCCAAAGACCTTGAATCTTCTCTCCTGCAGATTAAGACTCCCTAGCCTATTTGGTTATTGTTTTTAATGAAAGCCATCCAGCAACTGTGATTGTCCCTGTTGCTCTTCCCTGCAATTTTCCTGGTCCTATTTCTTTCTTCTTTGAGATTGATAGTTTAGAATCCTATGGATATTTAATTATGAACCTTCTTTTCTCTATTTTCAGTGGTTGACAAATCAGATCTTACTCATCTCCAGCTTTTAGCCTCTTGCCTGACAACCTCAAGATCTGCAAGTTTAGTGGGGTTAGCAACTGAAACTGAAACTTAGAATTATAACATTTTTGTCTTTGTGTCCCTGTTGACCCAATTTGATCCAGTTCTCAAAAAGATTACTGGAATATTTTTAATATTTTAATCTGTCAGCTCATCTACTTTGTACTTTTCCTTTGTTATGTACCCATAGATGAGTGAAAACCTAGGGTTTTCTTATTCAGTACCAGCAATGTAGACAACTTGCAAAATGGTTAAAAATAGTCAAGCACATGTATATACTGCCAAAGAAAAACTCAGTACTGCAAAAAGAATTCTAGATAAATTTCAGGCAGGATATATGCATTTGGATTTCTTGAAACTTTGTATTCACTATTTAGAATTAAAACTGGTGATAGATACAGATGTACTTGTTAAAATTAATCTATACCCATATTATTATACAAAAATATTTCAGAAGACATGGAGTACTTTCCAAAGAAAGGGAGCTTTCCTTTACTGTATTATGCAGGCTTATTACTAGAGAAACATTGTAGATGAGGAGGAATAGCTGTTCAGAATCCCTGCTTTAGAAATTATCTGCCATGATACTAAAAATAAAATACATCTGTGTATGCCAAATCATCATCAGACTGTGTGTGGTGTTTAAATTCCAAAAGAAATATTTTAAAATAAAACAAATTACTTGAAAGTCAAGTGGCTGTAACATTTCCCAGTAAGGAGATGAGTCTGAAAATATGCATGGGACAGACAGCACAAACTTCAAAATAGTTCTATCACATTCTCTCTTACAATCCTATGCCATAACTCACCATTTTCATCTTGGGTTAATGTGTTCTTCAGATTCCCTTTTAGAATCTAGATATCTAAAAACTTGTTTCATCAAGTTATTAAAATCAAGATTTTATTTGAAGGCTTGCACAGTTTGCACTTTTACTATAAGCAAAAGCAAATTAAGAAATCTGATAACTCATCTATGATAGACCAAGTGCTTTGCCCTTCAGTGCTAACCACTTGCTTTCCTCACACTCCCCATTTCCAAATCTACCATTCATTGCCATTGTGAACACTTGCTGGCTACTGATGAATGCTCAATAAGGAAAACCACCTTTGGCGACATCCCAGACATGTCTGGGTACTTGGAAAGAGCCACAGAAACATGACAACAAAAGGAAATCATGAGTGACAGTGGTATGGCCTTAGGTTCATTGAGGGACATGGCAGTTTTGGCTTATATTGCATGTGGCCTGTCAACTGTGGTTTGGCTTTTGGAATTATTAACTGTCTAGATGAATACTTGTTAGAGATATCAGCCATCAGCAACATTCATGGCTGACAGAAGACAAGAGCAAAGTTTTTGATGTGGGACAGTCTTCATCAGACTAGGGCACAGTCTCTGTAGCAAGAGGGCCTGGGCTCCAGTGGAGAGCAAGATGAACTTTTAGTCAACAGCATGTGGTGCAAAGATAACCACCAATCACTTAGTGTAGCCAGGAGGTTGAGGTACTACAGATGATGTTGGATGCCCTGGTACGATAGATACTGAAAAAATGGAGTGACTCCACAGAAAGGTGGCATGGCCATGGGGTGGGAGCACAGGTCATCTGAAGAGAACGGGCCAGCTGCCCCATTGTTCCAGCTTGAACAAAAGTAGTCTGCAGAGGCAGGCAATGGGTCTCTTCAGCTTTCTGATAGGAGGGTGAGTGACAACAGAGCCATGCTCCTCTCAAGGGTAAACAGTGAAAGGGTGAGAGGCAACAGCCACACATTGCAGAAAGGGAATGTATTATTAGATATATAGAAAAAAAAAATGCTGTGATGGTCATCAGACACTCGACCAAGAATACAGGCAGGCTACGGGATCTCCAACCTTAGAGACCTCCACCCAGAATGAGACTGGACAAGGCCCAAGCAGCCTGTGTGAACCCTGTAGTTAGCTCTGAGCTCCAGACATCCCTGCCAACCTGAATTAGTGGTGGACGTAGTGGTGGACGTAGTGGGGACGTCAATAGTACTGCTGTGTGACAAAGTGGGTCCCAGAAGGTGAATCCTAAAACTTGTCTGTATGCAGGAAGCTACCGCAAGGTAGGAGGGTATGTTCCTTTACCCCTGTGACATAGGACTGCCAAGAGAAAGGCTTGGATTTCCTTTTCTGTGAAATGCAGGAAGCTAGAGCAATTGCATCGTACTAGTATAATTAGAAAGGGGAGGAGAATGTTTTTCTGAATCTCTTTTCCTTTCCAAATAGATTTGTATAAGAGCAATTCCTTTGATACCATTGGCCAACCTACTTGGAAACAAATTACATGATGAGTCTGCTGCTTTCTTCAATGGGGCCATTCCACAGCCTAAGGGACCTCACTGTTTTCTTTTGCAAGTCCAAATTGTCTTTTGCTGAAGCCTGACATGGAGGACAACCAGATGGTGTACAGGTTTGTATCTCCTCTGTGGGCAGCAGATGGTGCAGGCTGTTGGGACAGTGCCAGGGTGGCTGGGAGCAGGGGCACAGAGCATCTCCCTTTAGGTTTCATAGGGTTTGGTCCGCAGTAGGTGATGGATGGTTTCCCCTTTACCTTCCAGATCCCTTCATGCTCCTATCTGCTCTGGCCAACCCCTCTCAAGCCTTTCATCTTTCCCAACCTTTTGAGTATGCCACATTTCACCTTCTTTTCCTCCATTTCATCTGCTACCTCTTGCACCTTCCCAATTCTTTCTGGTCTCGAATCTCCTACCTTCTTTCCAGGCCCTACTGTTTGCATTGCTCCCTGCCTGCTCCCCCTGCTCTCAACACAGGCTTCATGTCTTCTCAGCTCCCCACTTGTTTCCACTCAGATCCCTTAGTCATTGCTAAAACGGCCACTCTGAATCAAAGATAATTGACAGACTGGGGCAGATGCTGCAGGAGGAAATGCCACAAAGGTAGCCTGGAGGAAGCAAATATTTTTTCATCAGTGCACACTTTGATGGTGTGAACTCTAGGAAGCTCAGGGCAACTGCACTGAATGAAAAAGAAGTATAAATAACTATTTATTCAGTGTACAAAGAACAGATTCCTGTTTGGAAAAAAAATTAAATTAAGAAGTGTCTAACTCAAAGTGTAGGGAAAGTGGAAGCTGCTGGGAGCTGAATGTTCCCAGGCAAACCAAATTCTTCTGTTTTCTAATTCTGAAGTGCTTAGCCTCCTCATTTACTGTGCTTTGAATGTAGTTATTTTGGATGTAATTTTCGGTATATTTCTTAAGGAGTTTATGTTACTAATTTCAAATACTGGTGATGGAGAAACAATAACTAAAAAGACGGAGTAAACCTTATTGTCATGTAGTCCACTGACTACATCTAGACACACTTTCACAGGTACTTCAAGTACCCACCTGTAAGCAGGCCCTGAATCTAATCTAAGCATTAATATCAAAGCTTAGGATCATTTTGTTGGGGTGTGCTCTGCTCTCACACAGTCTGTACTAAAGTCTTCAGGTATAAATTCAAGAAAGAGAGCAAACTTTGCAGGCATCTGCAAGCATATGGGGATTCTAAGGACGTGAAGGCAAGTAAGACAAATTTTGACTTTCATGCTGCACACTCTGAGCTCTCCCAGGCTTGGAGCAGCCTCATCCTCTTGTGGCCCCAAGATTGCCTAGTTGGAGTCAGTGAGGAGAAACAGGAATCTCTTGGGTGTAGTGAATGTCCTAAACTAGATGACCCATGCCCTTGAAGTGTTTATTCCTTGCTTTATTATCAGGAAACCTCTTTGAGCTTCATAAAGTTGATGTTGAATTCCTACCTCTAGGGCTGAAGAAGTCCCTTTCTGTCCCTGTTTCCTACCTGTAAAATTCTTCACCTTCCCTTAGGTTTAGCTTGGTAGTGTTGCAACTTCATCCAGAGTCTTTAGATGAAACCACAATACAAATAATATTGTGTAATAATACAGACATAACATAATCATGATATATCATAACATAATCTGTGATCTTGTCCCTGTGATTTTCTTCCTTTCACATTTTGCTGTTTCTTAAAACAGTTTATCCATTTCAAGTACAGAAATAATTTTTGCATTGTATAGTGCAACAAAATCAACATTTAGAGTGCTCCCATTACACACAGAGTAGTGCCTTATTTTCTAACACTTCATTCATTAACATATGATTGAAAATGAGTGCTCATCCAATGAAAAGCAGCACTGGAATTGCCAAAAATTGCAGAAATTGAGGAAGACATCTTGGGAGGCAATTGGCTCGCTTCTCCCTCCAAATAAAACCTAATCACCAAAAGAAACTGAACCCATATGTTGCATATTTCAGAATATATTGCTCTCAATTTTATCCTGTAAGAATGGCTGGCACTATATATCCTGAGCTTAGAAACACAGTTTAGTTAAACTTTTTCACAGGCACTTAACATTTAGGTGCTTCTTAATAGTATGTAACTGGGACCAGCAGCACTCCAGATTATTTTTGCAATCCTGCTATATGTCTCTCAATTAATCAGTAGAAATGAAACATATTGAAGTATTAGTGGTCATGAAGTGTCACCACTAGCTGTTGTGATGCAACCTCCAATGTAAAGTTAGCAGACAGCCAACCCTGGGTTGAACCAACTAATTCATCAGGTTGTGCTACTGATCACACTCATTATAGCAGACTACTTGAGGATATCAAGCTCCAGGATGGCAAGTCACATAACGGTACTATCTCCATTTGTCTTGTCAGCATGTTGTACTTCACAGGGGGTCTGGAGATTTCTGATGGAGATCCCTGAGCATCCATGGGTGTTGCTGTGAGAGCAAAGGAGAGCATATGTGTGTGAACTACTCTGGTGGCTGCACCTCCACACATGTACTAAGGTTCATTTGGTTGAAGGTCACACTTCAGCTTCATCTTTTTGGTTTGGATTTTAGTGTCTTTCTAAGATAGTATCTTTTCTAACATAATTCTGTCACTATTCTAGGGACTTCCCCACTGTTGATAACAGCCTCTATTGCTTTTCCCAATTTGAGTCATGTACCACTGTGAATCACTTTGGGGTAGTCAGGCTCCCAAATGGCATGTTAGGATCTTTGTGACTGAAGAAAAATTGATGTCTAAAACTATCTTCTTTGTCTATTCTTTCTATTAGTGATGCTTTTCAAGCAAGGCCTAGTATATTGAGAATTATTGTTCTGAGCTTTCGATGGAAGTACCAGACAGATTTTGGTCCTTGCCTTTTGAAAACAGCCCTATGGCACTGGGTGTGTGGAGGGTGACATTGCATCCTGTGTATGTCGAAGGAATTGGCAAGTCCGTACTCCCCTGCTTCACAACAGCAAATCCACACTTTATGTTTCCTGAGATACGGCTTTCTTAAGAAACTGATAGATGTCTTCCCATTTTCCTACAAGCAGTGAACACAAAGAGGACAAAATCCTGACAAAGTGGGCAGACTTTGTTTTCTTAGTGTCATCTTCCTTATTTTAAAAGGATACACCTGAGGTTCTGCGTCTCTGAGCACAGCCAACAGTTCCTTCCTCAGAAAAACTCTGCATGTCTTGTTCCAGGCAGCTTTGTGTTTAAGCTGCTCTTTTTCTTCAAACTTCTTGTCAGTGCAAGGATGGGGAGAGAGAACAGGCTGGAAGCCTGGTGTTCTCAAATCTTGGCATCTGATCTTCATCCCTTGTCTCCTGCACAAAGATTCAAGTGTCTTCTTTCTCATGCATGGGTAAACCAGACATTTAGACATAGAAGTACTGATCATTGATGGCTTTGTAGGGCTCTTCTACATTTTTATGCCTCATTGGAAAACCTCCAAAAGAATTTCAAATTAGTGCCTCCATACAAAGCATACAAGAAATAGGCATAAAAGAAAACAGTAATAAAAATTCTGATGTAGCACTGTCCTATGACTGTGCTACACTCTGCATTGCTCCACTTCATCCTAGCCTTCTGTAACTTTGAATATTGGTATCTCAGAATAAATCAGGTATATAACTCATGTACACCCGTATGCTGTGCAGTGGGGAGAGAGAAAGAGGAATACAGAAAACCAGTACTGTTTAAAGGGAGCTTTAGTAGATTATGCTAATGTCAAGCTTCCAACAAGTACTGATATCCATCCATAATCCAGATGGGTATTATCTACTGCATAAGTCTGTTATGAAACTTAATATTTCTAAAAGCATGTGCAATTCTGAGCTCACAGATCCCCCAGGCTTAATTCTGCAGACCCTGCTGGCACCAGGTAGGGCTCAGAACAGTTGTATTTAGGAAGTAGAAACAAGCATTACTTAACCTTTTCCACAAATGCCTGGCACAGGCTGGCTATCTCCAGTATCTACTGAGAGCAACATAGATCCACTGAGCAGGGCGGGATAGCTGATCTAAAATACTGCATGCAAAGTGGCAGAAGGAAGCCTTGTAAATAAAAATTATTATTTGGTATCTCAAGTGATGTCTGTGGATTGATGCATGTCCTCTGCTAGGGCATCCTTAAGGACATCATCACTGGCACAGCTGCCTTTTTCCCTAGTGCCCAGCTGCTCTAGGAACCACAACAAAGTGGTTTACAGTACAGTAAGTATTACTTACTCTACTGTAAGTACAGTAGTAAGTACAGTACAGTAGCAGTGCAGTAGGTTTACAGTACAGAGTAGTTTGCAGGTCCCATTAGTGTGCCCCTTTGTGCTGCAGTACAAGGCACAGCAGTAACCTAATACAGAGAGGATATTAAAATTTCCTTTATGAGTAGGGAGGTTTTCTTCTCTGGACTTTGGACTAGCATGGAAGAGGGAAGAGTACCATAAACTGTGTGGAGAAAAGCAAGGGTATATCCCAGCCCTGAGCTTTGCTTACTAGATAGCTGTGCAAATGCTTTGCCATAGCCCCAGGAAGGGGTGGAAGTTTAAGGACATGGTGGGACCCATGCGGTTATGCAGGTTGTGATAGGATCAGGCTATGCACAACATGGCACAAGTGTTGTAGTATGAAGCCTAGAAGTATCAGTGCAAATTGCTTTAATAGCAGGTGGTATGCACAAGAATTACAGTGCTGCCTTCGCTAAGCCAGAGATCTTTCTTAGCATTTCAAGTCAATACTAATATACACAAGGAGAGTTTAGGAAGCAACCTTGGGTAAGACCCAGCAGTCTCAATGTGTGTTCTTAAGTCCAGCTCTGTTGAACTAGTAATACTTTTATAATACCGTTAGCCTTCAAAGGTTTGATCTCTGGTTTTGTGTTTGGCATTGGATGTTGTTACTGACTCTCACTGGTGCTACTTCTACTGCTCCAGTAAACAGACTGCAGGTCCATAAGGGCTGGAAAGGGGCAAGAAAAAGGAGAATCCCACAGGAAATGAGACTTTCTTGGCCACAGGAGTGCCCTGTATGTACACATAAGAATCATGTATGCTGTAACATACTTGGAAAGCTTCAGTGGGCAGTGATACAGGCTGGGCATGTGAAAAGAAATAGAGCAGATCTCTTCCTTTTCTCTTGTGTACCACAAGAAAAGCCTCATAATTTTGATCACCATCCAGCTAAGTGAGCTGCAAAGCCCTTTTGGAAAAGGTCATCATCTGATCATACTGTAGACTCCAAGAGGCAGAAATAATTCATAGACTCTGGAGACAGCAAGGCAGTATCTGGAGCCTAATGAAGATGAAGTTTATGGAGGATGTTAATTAAATGATCATCTCCAACAAATAATTTGTGGAGGAATAGATTTGATTATGAGGCAAAGTTTGGGAAGGTATCTGCAATGCAAAGAGTTAAATCAGACAGTATGTAAGTAAAAGGAATTCTGCAAGTCCTGTAACTAAAGCTATATCTGTTGTTTGTCTCAACTAGCTGATTTTCTGGACAAAAATACTCTTTGCTTGGTTCAAGTTCAAGCTAGATAATAATTTCTCTTTCAGCTGTTGAAATACTGAGTAACCAGCAACTGATGACAATTGTTTGGGCAGTTTGGGCAGTGGCCCTCTCCGCACAGCAGGAGCCTTGTGTTGACACTGGATCAGCAGGGCTCTGTCAGTATGGAAAGAAGTCAGGCAAGATCTTTAGGTCTTTGTTTCTTTTCTATGTGTGGGTGTGCACATGCATTTAGCCTTACTAATGGACTAATATAGGAGGAACTACATTCTGCCTCAGTCCCACTTCTGTGCTGAAGAGACTGGGTTTTCAAGGCTCTCACATGTCTCCTATCTCCAGGATGCCTTTTGTGTACATTTCCAGATGTGTCTCTGCCTTGAAAATGCTGAGTTTTAGTCAAATTAAAGATAAAAGTTTCAGCAAACAAAGTTTCTGGAGAAAAAGGTGGAAATGTTCCTCATATGGAGGAATAGGTGGATTTCTTTTTGCAGCTTGCATAGAAATAAGGGCATTTACTATTTCATAATGTGCCAGCGCAATGTTTTTTCTTTCCCTTCTGCTTCTCATTAAGAGATAGGATTGCTGAAGTCTGTCACAAGACATAGTGCAATTAGGAGGAATGTGTTCATACTTTAATCCATTTCCAATAGTTCATAAGATTTTTTTCATGCAACTAATGAAACAGAGTATGAACCAGACTTCGATTTCAGATTGACTGTGAACCATAGAAATCTGATGTGTAAAGGGAAAAGTTCACTACTGTGTTAAAGAAACTTGTGGACAGATGGTTTGGATTTAGAGAGAAAAGTAGCAGGATTTCTGGAAAAATTACACAGGATTAATAAAAATACAAGCTGAGTTCAAACTCAGTTCACCAGAAATCTGAAGGCAAAAGAACTACAAACCCTACTTCAGCTTTGATTTGTAAAGAGCAGAAATGAAACTGTCCAGAATTACATATTGAAAAATCTTGATAGTAATTTACATTTCTGTTAAAATTGTTGGGAATCATCAACAACCTTGTAAGCCTTTAAAATTGCTGTCAGGCTAAGAAGATTATTGTTTGTAAAAGATTAGTATACATTCACTCATTGAAAGACAGACTTCTAGAAGAAGATTAAACTGCACTCAAGTGCTGTCTGAGCCTCACTGGAGATGCACATATGAAATAGAAATCGTTAGCAGTGTTGAGAGTTGCAAGTTATTAATACTCTCTTGACATATCCTTTTTTCAGACATGCTAATCTGAATGTAAATACCTAATCTTAAGTTTTTGTTATGACAACAAAAGATTAAGGTCTGAATTTTCCAAAGGATCCAGTTTAGCTAAACTCTGGACAGTTCCCAAATTCAGGCTGGGGCATTGTTGAGACCTGGGTTTCAGCAGCCATCTGCTTTACTCTAAGAACAGCGTTGCTCTTGAACAGGCTCTTTCACTTAAATTTACAAAAATTGACCCTTCCAAAATCACTAAAAATACAGATGGCTGGAAGGAGGATTTACTGTTTTGTTTTCCTGAAAGAAGTAAATGTCCCTCACAGAGCTCTCCTATCATTCTGCAAGAGTTAGGTATATTAGTAAAAGCAGGGGTCTAGGAGGGCAAATCCCATGTAACTGATTAATGCAACCATTATCCACAGCTACCAACACTGGCTGATGTCTGGAAGCCGGGGGTGTAATTTGTACACCACTTAAAAAAAGAGCTTTTTGTCTAAACACATGCAAGACTACTTGGTGGCTGAATAACGACTTGATTGTAGCAGTAAATGCCAGAGTGAGGGCATTCATGTCAGTAGGGGGAGGTGGATCTAAATATAGTGTAACAGAGTGGCTCCTGGTGTTTTGATTTGTCCTCTGTGGATCCCCATGCTGGAGAAATGAGGATGAGTTATAATCTTGTCATTGCCGAGACTTTGTGGCTGCATCTCTGTTAGTAAACTCTGTGGTGCTGGAGCTGGCTCCCAGGTCACAGGAACACATTTATACTAGTAAGTAAACTGTCAGCATGATCCTGCCTCTTTGCCAGCCAGGGGTGTCCAAAATGTTTGCCAGGCACACTTCAGGAGTTAGGACAATCCAGGGACCATTCCCAAAAACACTGTATGCCAGTCTCTTGTTTTGGGCAGGAGTTTATTAACTGTGGATATAGGCAAGACTGGCAAGGGGCCCAAGGAAATCACTGGGCATAATTTATTGGTATAGATGTAGTCTCTAGGTCCATCTCTTGAAAGAAGGGTTTGTAATTGGATAATGCCTTTAGTTTCTGCTTTGCACATGTGAAGAAAATTATTGCCAGTAGTTATGGTAGAAAAAAGTGAACCAAAAGCATCTGCAAAGCTGTCATACTCTTCTGGATCTGGATTTGGGAATGGAGTTATTTACAAAATGAGGTGAAGTAGTTTGGGGTCTGTGTGGGAGGAAAGAGCAGTAGATTGGTTGGGGGTTTTCTTAATTTTAGTTCCCAAGCCTGACTTTTGACATTCCCATGATATGATGTGGAGCATCACAGTATCAGCCGTGGATGCTGACTTGGTATTTGCACAGGTCTGAAATCCAGGCTCCAAAGCACAGCATTCTCACAGCTCATGGACTTCCCATTTATGGACCTAAGGCACAGTAAAAATATCCCTGGGAGTTTGAGAGCAGGTTAGGTTGTGCAGTCTGTGTCTAACTAGATGATTAATTGAATTATCTCAAATTAAAAACCTATTATTACTATGGTCTATTGTATATATTGGCAGGTATCTCAAAACCAGTATTAGAGCTGACAAAATGCAGAAAGGTGCCTTCCTTAGTCCTGGGTGCACTGAAGCAAAGCACAGCCCTTTTGCCTGCCCTTGCGCATGAGCCTGTTGGTAGCACTAGGGGAGCTAGGTTAGAGAGAAAGTGGTGAGATCCACCAGTGCGGAGTGGAATTGCTTCCTGCATTTCTCACTCAGACAGATGTTGAGATGAGATGAGGCGTGAAGGACAGCACCCTGTTTGCCTTGTTTGGACTGGGTCAGTACAGACCATATCCATGTCCCCCTGCATTGCCTGTGTCAGCAAACAAGAGATTTTAGCAGCTTTTAAATTTCCTGCTCCACTCTGCCAAGAGAGTTCCAGGGCAGAGCACAGGACACAAAGCTGTTTGCAAAAATGCACACTGGTCACTGACTCCAGTGTGTAAACAAGTCATTAAAAAAGTAACTGTCACAAGAGAGAAACTCTGCAGCAATTAAAATGACCTCTGCAGAGCAATTAGATACGAAAGGGTTGCATAGACATTCATCTAACGCTAATCCTAATGCTGCTCCTGATAGATGAAGGTAATCTTGTGCAGTGTGTAGTTGTGAGTACAACTGGTGGTCTGTTTCGATGTAGTGGGGATATTGTGGGTTTCCTAGAGCAATCCTGCTGTTCACACAGTAGCAGCCAGGAAGCCACTCCTATAATCCATGTATTTGCAGACATGGAAATTATAGTTAGAGATGTTCTGAGAAAGGACATGGTTAAAAGTCTAAGTTTAAAACACCATTCTATCTAGGGCAGATATATACTAGACTATAGGGAGGAAGAGTATTTGTGACATTTATGAAGTAAGAGCAATGGACAAGTGTGCTGTCTTGATTTGGATTAAGATGTGGTTTTGGCTAAGTAGTGACATTATTTTAATGAAAAACAGAAGGGTAAAATATAAAAAATATATAATATTTATATACTTTATATTTATATAACTTTATATATAATATGTAATATCATATTCATATATTTTATAAAATATATGTATCTCAGAAGGGTAATCCTTCAGGCAAAAATTCAAAGGTATCCTAGCTGGGACAAAGCAGTAATACAGGGACCCACCCTTAGCGTTTTCCCACTCCCCCCTCTCTGGCTAGCTGGGATTCCAGATCAGCCTCAAAATTTTGGTCAGTATCTGCAGCTTCCAGGTGGCTCAAAGGGAGAGATCCATTTGTGATGGAGATTGTTTCCTCGTGACTGGCTTGGTGAGGTTGAACTGTTGGAAACAACACAAAACTTTCAGTGCCTCTGAAATACTTTTTGCAAAACAGGGTAAAATGTGCAGCACTTTAACTTTCAAAGTTCTGTTCTCATGAGGGGGAGCTCAGGGGAAAATTAGTGTGAGCAAATTTCTTTCTGCTTGATTTTAACTAACTTTGAAGGAGGTGATGGAGGAGATGAAAAACTCCCTGCACTTGTCTTCTCATGCTCCTTTGGAGCTAAGATGATCTATCTTGATCTTTGGTTTAGTCTGACACTACAGTATATTTCTTATGTAGCTACTGTCTCTTTCATTTTTGGTTTGTTATTTTCTGCCTTTTTTTTTTTTTTTTTAATTTACTTTAGGCATAACTTATATTT